>JACXGJ010002779.1:0-61278 GCA_016801105.1 Esox niger | reverse complement strand
TCTATGACCTTGTTGCAGGCAGTCCTACTGGGGAGGTGAGCTGCCTCTATGACCTTGTTGCAGGCAGTCCTACTGGGGTGGTGAGCTGCCTCTATGACCTTGTTGCAGGCAGTCCTACTGGGGAGGTGAGCTGCCTCTATGACCTTGTTGCAGGCAGTCCTACTGGGGAGGTGAGCTGCCTCTATGACCTTGTTGCAGGCAGTCCTACTGGGGAGGTGAGCTGCATTACAGATCAGAGATATGAGAATTTAAGAGGGAATGAGAGATCGACAATGAAATGTCCTGGACAAACATCACTTTTCCCTAGAATTGTACCTGGTTAAAAATATCTTTCTCAGTCTCTCTGTATCTTTCTGTCTTTCTCTGAATGTCTATCTCTCTCTGTCTCTCTCTGTCTCTCTCTGTCTCTCGCTGTCTCTCGCTGATTCTCTCTGACTCTCTGTCTCTCGCTGACACTCTCTGTCTCTCTGACTCTGACTCGCTGTGACTCTGACTCTCTCTGACTCTCTTTGTCTCTCTGACTCCGTCTCTCTCACAAAGCAGTTGCGCCTGTGTAGTGCACTAGGTCTGACCCCTTCTGTACATGCTATTTGGGACACATCTCGTCTTTCACACAGGTCAGTGCTTGACCTTCCAGCCTGTCTGTCACTCAGGGATAGTTCTGGTGGACAGATATTCTTTCTGTAAGGGACATTCATATTGAACTGGAGGAGAGAAAAGGGGAGAAATTGGACTGACTCACACAGGCCTATTACTGGAAGGGTTATTTGTTGTGCTGCTGTCCAGACATTGAATCAGACAATGCCTTTGTGTTAGAAACGGTGACAGGTTTTGTTGAAGGGAAACGATGAATGTTTTGTGTGTTTGCTGCTGAGATAAGACAGCACATTAACAGGTGTGTTTGTGTGTATGTGTGTCTGACAGCATCCTGACGGGCCTTGATACAGAGCTTGTTACAGAACACAGCAATTCACTGTCACCTCTTAACAAACACAGCAGACAACTTTTATAATATGCGCACAAACACACACGAACACGCTCTCAGTTTTCACACCGATGGTAGACTGGAATTCCATCAGAAATGGGAGCAGGTTAGGTGAATGTAGGTTAAATGTAGCCTTAGTGAGAGTGCTGATGTCAGATGGAGATACACACAGACACACACCCTTTCTGAGAGATTGCGTCATTTGTATAGCAATGAAGTGCTGCGGGCACCGTAACCTAGTAACCAAGTCACCTAGTGTTTACATTTGCAGACCTCCCCTGATGAGCCAATCAGTCCTGGCTGGAGTGTCCTCATGTACCCCCACCAGCGTTGTAGTTAAACGCCACACCTAACATGCAGCCATTAGAGTGTGACGGCCATTGTGAATAAGAAGTCTATCTTTGTTCTGTGTTTTCTCTTCGACTACACCAAAACACTGTCTCAGGACCCCCTGACAACACATTGCTGCCATGCCTTCACTATGGAAAATGGCTTTGAATGAAATCAATACATTCCGGGCATCTATTCATTTATTTGTGACACATCATGGATAGGAATTGCCTCTGGTTGTGTAGCGACTGGGACAGCTGTGCTATTGAATGTTTTGGTTCTTGTATGCAACCCAAAAAAGTTGGGATACTTTTTTTGTTTCCAAAAAAGTTGGGACGCTGTATAAAATGCAAACTATTTAATCCCTATATTTACTTGAAAATAGTATAAATACAACATATCAGATGTTGGACCTGAGATTTGTTACTGTTTTTGGAAGAAAATATATGCTCTTTTTGAATTTGATGCAAGCAAGACATTTAAACTGGGGAGGAACCGAGGAGACCAATTGTTGTTGCTTTTGAAAGTGAAATGTTTTCCCAGTCTTACTTGATATATTTGAGCGGTTCAACAGTTCGTGGTCTCATTTGTCGTATTTTTTGTTTCATAACGCGTCCAGTGTTTTCAATGGTTGACAGGTCTGGACTGCAGGCGGGCCAGTTTAGCACCCAGACTCTATTACTACAAAGTCATGCTCTTGTAATGTGCAGAATGTCGTTTGTTATTGTCTTGCTGATATAAGCAAGGCCTCGTAAAAAAGTCTAGATGGCAGCATATGTTGCTCGAAAACCTGCATATATTGTCCAGCATTAAACAGATGTGCATGTCACCCATGCCATGTGCAATAATGCACCCCAATACCAAAGTTTGCAGACAATGCTTTTCTGAGCCCACGCAATGATTTCCACTAGAGAATTCTGTCTGTTTTTAATGTAGTGCCACCTGAGAGCCCGAAGATTACGGTCATCCGGTATTGGCTTTCGGCTTTGTCCATTATATACAGAGATTTCTTTGGATTCTCTGAATCTTTTAGTGATATTATGTACCGTAGATTATGAGATCTCCAAAGTCTTCGCATTTTTACATTGAGAAACATTCTTAAATTGTTGCACTATTTGCCCGTTCAGTCTTCTACAGAGTGGTGAACCCCTCCCCATCTTCACTTCTGAAAGACTCATTCTCTCAGGTTCTCTCTCCTTTTTTATACCCAATCATGTTGCTGACCTGTTGCCAACTAACCTAGTTGTAAGATGTTCCATTTGTTTTTTTTGCATTACACAACTTCTCCAGTCTTTTGGTGATCCAGTCTTAGCTTTTTTGAAACGTGATGCTGGCATCAAATTCAAAGTGGGCATTTTTCAAGGAACAAAAACATTTCTTAGTTTCAGATATGTTGTCTCGGTACTATTTTCTATATAACATAGGGTTTAAATGATTTGCACATCATTGCATTCGGTTTCTTTATTAGAAACATATTAGAAAAAGGTATGTATAAACTAAGGATCCCGGTTTTAAAGTTGAACAATGCAGTGAACGCCAATGCTAACCGTAGTGACAAGCCACATTTCAGTGATATTTTAAGTGATAGAATAACAAGGCTGTGATTAGTGGATGCTTGGAGGGCTTTAATTTTTCAGTTTCTTTTCAGTTTCACCTTTTAATATGTTGACTTGGTACTTTTTATATTGTATATAGGGTTTACATTATTTGCACATCTTTGCATTCGGTTTTGCAACTTTTTCGGAAACTGGGTTGTATACATCCCTCCTGTATTATGACCAAGTTATCCATGCCTTTGAGTATTCAATTCATTTAAATGTTTCTGGCACCCATTTTTTCAGACTAACTTGCATACAGCAATCTAAGAGCCAGGACATCCGTTTAAGGTTCCACTCAAAAATGACATTCTATTCAGGGCAATGTCCCATTCACTCCCCTGGGGAATTTGGTTTTGTTCTGCCCCCCATTAGCCCTGCCACATCACTTCCAGTAGCATGGGGTCTCCAAACTGTGGACCAAACAGGACAGACCATGGTTAACATTAGAGGCAAACCCAGCAGGAGGATGCCATACACAGCTCCGCTGCTGGCATATAGACCTTCATATAGAAGGAAAGTAATTTGTTAGTTGAAATGATAGGATATTGAACCATTTGTCAATGAGCAATTCTATGACTATATGGGATAGTTTCACTGTAATTGAAAACTTGGAAACAGGGTTTTTCCCCTCTGGGCCCGAGACTACGGCTGGTTGTTGACAAGCAATGCAACAATGTGGAATGACATCAGTGGAGTATTACATTTGCTGTTGAATGTTGTGCGGAACGGCGAGCATGTCAGCCTCATACCATCATAACTAATTGCTAGAAATACTTTGTAGCGTAGGTGTTACTGCCATCCACTGGACAGCACTATTTATTAATATGTACATCACTTGTCACTCTCATTCAGTCTATATTGCAACAACATAATACTAATAATGATTCCAAAAATATTTCCCATACACAAGAGCAAAAACTTTTCAGTGCTTTCCTATGATACAGTAGGCTGGGCCCCAGTAGTGTCTCCTGGGTCCTACTCATCTAGAGCATTGTGCCTCTGAGAAGCTTCTCTGTTGGAGTCCCAAATGGCCCCCTACACTCTATTCAGTTCACAGCTTTTATCCCGGGCCCATAAAGAATAGGGAACCATTTGGGAATATGCCATTCGAGATGACTGACGGCACAGCGGCCCCATCACTCATCCCTGAGCCAATTGAACCAGAGTGCTGTTTTCCCCCTCCTTCAAACCAGGAAATGAGCCTTCAGCTGTCACGCCACATCGGCCCCTACAGGAACAGAAACTGACAAGAAGGGGATTGGCGGCTGCTCCAGTGTTGTGTTGAGGCCCCTGTCAAGCAGTGTTTCCAAGCCCCTGAGCTGCCTCTTAAATACAAACCTGTGGTGTTCCTTACATGGTGCAGTAATTTGGATTAGTGCACTAATGTAGGAAAAGACATGCAGCTACTGATGATTTCCTAACCTCCACCAGACACCTGTTCTCTGGTGAATCTGGGCACGAAGCCCTGTAGAATGGGAATTCAAATCATCTGTATGTGATCTGAGGTGGACATTTGACTCATGATTTTAAATGTCATTAAGGTCTTTATCCGCGGTCGTCTTCGACGGTTCTCCGGGCCTGCAGAGTGGCTCAGCAGAGGAAGGAGCTGCAGTGCAGCTGTACCACTGTGCCCCAGGTTCTAGTCCTTCTTGTGGCATACCTGAGGTTCCTGGGACTCCCGCAAAGGTCGGCCTAAAATGGGCTCAAAACTGAAGCCGCCGTGCAAAGCTCCGAGAAGTGATTAGAGTCGAGCGTTGTACATTGAGGACTCGCCTGTTGCCTGCCGAGTTGGAAAGCGTCGTGTGCCAATCACCTACACGTTTTATTAAAGCGATGTGTTGTTTAAAAGCTCCCCTGCCACTATTCCCCTGTGGTCATCCCATTGGCAGTGGAATGCTTTTACCCAGAGGCCTCCCAAATGACAGCCTATTCTCTATAAACTGCACTACCTTTTAACAGAGGCCTATGGGCCCATCCTGTGGACCTATGTCGAAAAAAGTGCACAATCCAAGGGAAAAGTGTGAGGCGTCATTTAGGATCACTGGCTCAGGTGGAAATCAATGGAGGCCCTGCCCGGCCTGACCGCCCTCTCTCCCTCTCCCTCTCTCCCTCTCTCCCTCTCTCCCTCTCTCCCTCTCCCTCTCGCCCTCTCTCCCTCTCCCTCTCTCTCTCTCTCTCCCTCTCTCTCCCTCTCTCTCCCTCTCCCTCTCTCTCTCTCTGGTTCTCTCTCTCTCTCTCTCTCCCTCTCTGTACCCAACATTTTGTGCTGAGGGTGACACTTCAGGGAGAGATGATACAAGCTGTCCAGGAACGGGGGCCATTGCTGCCCCTCACATTCTACACACGTGTGGGAAAGTCAGGGGGCGAGGGCCCAGGAGCGAGGCGGTTTAGGGGTGTCAGAAAGCGCCTACGCCCCCTGAGAATGATCAGCTTGTTGTCTACTTGTGAGCGGGAAGGGGTGAAAATGCTGCGCGATGACCGCAGACTGGTTCCGACGCCAGGGATGCTGCTAATTTTGTTCTTCTCTGCCCCCCTTCCGTCTTGTCTCCTCCCCCCTCTAAAAAACCCCCCTCCTCTTCCTTCTCGTTCTCTGTTCCTCTCACAGCCATAACCAGAGGACCACGGCGTTCCGGCACCCTGTGACGGGACACGTGTCTCAGGAGAACGTGGATTTTATCCTCGGAGAACAGTGAGTGACTAATCTCCTCTTAACTTGCCTTTTGCTTCTGAGAATATCGCTGGCTAGTTAGTTATGTTCAATAACAGCCCTGAGGCCACTTGGGAATGTCAGTGCCGTGCGTCTATTTGTGACAGTCCATGCAGAGCTTACGTATCTATATTTGTCGCCTCTCAAATGTCCTGTGCCTTATCTCCAGAATCTGCCAACTCTTAGCGGATCTAAATAAAAATATCAGGCGTTTTAGAAGTCAGGGGTTGATGGATATCAGTATTCATCCCTGCTTATTGCTGTCATATTCCAAGAATCCTTTGACCAGTTTCTCTAGGAAATAACTGCTCTTTGGGAATAAACACTCCAAAACACCATTGGTGGGATCTTTTATTTGGTTGTTCACTGCCAGATGTATTTTTGATGACCATTGACTTTGCTGAAAACCAGGGCTGCCAAACCCTGTTCCTGCAGATCTACCATCCTGTAGATTTTCTTTCCAACCCTAATTTCACACACCGGGTTGTAATAGTTTGCTGAAGATCAAGCTAAATATGGTTACTTGCAACCGGGCTTGGAGAGGAAACCTACAGGATAGCGGATCTCCAGGAATGGGGTTGGGCAGCTCTGCTCTAAACCTTGACTTGAGGAGCAGGGACTGTAGGTTAGAGCAGCATTCCAGTTCCCTTACTGTTTGTCAGGGTTAATCATTGCAAAATTCCTGTAACTCACAAATTCTGGTAGGGTCATTCCAGTTTATTCAGATTGTGTATTCTTGAAAGCGTATTCTTTACAATTCTATGCTGACTGGGTAATTCCAACAAAATGATTTTCCATGTTGTTGCTTAACACCAAACGACATTGACCTGTGTGGATTCCTGCAGAATGTTTTGACTTTTTGTCTATTCGCAGGTGCAATGCATTTACCACAGCTCGCTTGAAATCTAGATAACAGAAGCAGAAAATTTAATAGACACTGAAATCTCACCTATGTAAAGTTCCGCTCTCCCTCCAATTGCTATCATTCACTCTTTTTCTCTGCTACTCTCATTCCCTCTCTCATTCTTTCTCTCTTGTTTGCTCTTGATCGCTTTCCCTCTATCTCGCTTTCTCTCTTTCTCTTGCTCTCCTTTTGTGTCTGGCAGAGAACAGGAGGGCACATTCTCCTGCCATGTTCTGATGGATCCATCTGATTAACAGCTATGTGGGCGTGGAGGACTATACAAGCTGCACAAATAATGTGTCAGAGCCACTCAGACGCTCAGCCTGCTCACTGCACTAGCCGCATAGACACCAGCAGGCCAGGCCAGGGGTGTGTGTGTTTTTGTCCGTGCATGTGTCTGGCTGCGATATGCCTCACATGGACTTTCTATTAAATAGCATCTCTTGAACAGGTGGTACAGCTGTTTTTTTCAGTTTGTAGCATTGTGTAATGGCTCTACATGTATCTGCATTTTTGTTTCTGGGAACTGGTATTTTGGAAAGTGGCTTAGGTGCTTCAGGAGTAAAGGTATCACGCATGCCGATGTCATGACGATCGTGGGAAACTATGTAATGTAGAAGTTCCCAGAAGATCACTGCTGCTAAATGAAATGAACCAGCCTGCAACACCCAAGGCCTAGTCTTTTTGAAATATGTTGTCGCGGCCACAAATAACACGATAGACCCTGTAACATTTTAGACATGTATTTGAATGTACTGTGGAGAATGCTAATGATCTTCTCAAACAAATCTGGACCGTGAGGCTAATCCTACTGCTCACTATAACTGCCTTTTTTCTAGTCCAGGATTGATTTAGATCTGAGAATCCGGTTGGATTGCAGTTCAATGATAGAACCAGAAAGAAATCAAAGCCCCTGGACCTCCAGGCTTGGATTTGGATGATCAGATCACATATCCTGTTTCCAGCACTTCTTCGGATAGATGGGCATCAATGTGGGGTTGAAACCTCATCTATTGCCCTGGGGAGACCAGCGTCTAAGGGCCTGCTTGACTACACCTTCCAGACTGAGGAGTGGCTAAAGTGTCCAGGCTTTTACACCTCTTAAGAGGCTTCATGTTATCGGCTCCTATTTTCATACCGGGCTGGAATTATGCTTAGTGCGGTCTGGCTGTCTGTCTCTCTGGCTGTCTGTCTCTCTGGCTGTCTGTCTCTCTGGCTGTCTGTCTCTGGCTGTCTGTTTCCTCTTCTGGCCCCCCACTCCCCTTCCCCCACACTGCTGTGGTATCTGGTGATCAGGGCCAGAGCTACACTAGCCCTGGGATGACTCTGGGACTTGCAGACACAGCAATGCTTTTTGTTGATGGTCGCCATGGCAGCAGCGGGGCCACAGACAGGGATGGGGTGGGGGGTGGAGCAAAGGACATCTTTTCTGGCCTTGGGTTTCATATTTATACCTGTGCTCGCTCTCTTAAAAGGTCTTGAAAAGAGTCATTAATGGAGTCATGTTGTTTTTGAAATATTACTGAACAAAATTAGAGTTTAGAAGTTTTTAATGTAGATATTGCTAATGTAGATGCTATGAACAAATGGTATTCAACACAGTGCTTTCACAAATACAGCCAAAGGCTCTTAAAGGAATAGGAACACATAGTTTGTGTTTTTGGGACCTCAGGTGTTTGTTTCATTTGAACCGCTTTGATCGAGAGGTTTCCCTATTACAACTGAAGAATGCAGAACCATTTGCCAATGCTTTTGTCTAAACCATTATTTTATACATTCTGTTTCCATTAGTATTGCAACATTATCTCCCAAAAAATTTTGCAAGGAGATTCTGATGTGGTTAAAAAACGGTTTAGAGGAACTCAGGACACTTTAGGGGAGTTGAAAGGAATGGTTTTGAATGGTTACGATCTACCCGATAATATCTTCATGATATTCTCTAAGAATCGATGGCTATACTGTAGCAGCAGCTGATTGCCCCTTCAAAGCCCTTGTTCAAGGGAGAAAACTCTCAGGAGCCCAGACTGATGATAATGTCCAAAGTGCTGAGAGGCCTGACTTGTGGCTGACACAGCCGTGATTGCCTGGCAGCGTGCCCTTTAATTGGCAGTACTCGCTCGTCCCAAATGGCAACCTTCACCCTCCGATCAAGAAGAGGGCACTAGTTTGGGATGGTGTGCCACTGTAGTTGCGGCCCTGTCCTGGTGACAGAGTAATTGTCTGAGTCAGAGATTGAGTGGAGAGATCTGCGTCGCCGTGTTTCTGTACTGCGAAGCGTGAGGAATTCTGCCTGTGTGCAGATGTAGAGCTTTGATTGTTTGTCTCTGCCGTTTATGGAAACAAACACATATAAGGGTCCCCTTGTGCTTCCCTAGCCTTTTGCTGTCAACGCTCTGACAATTTCAGTTTAATATTTGGATATTGTAGCTATTCTGTTAGATTTCAGATTTTCCTTCTTTCTTTTTTAATTGTTTGAGCCTCTAATTTCGAATATTCCTTCTCAAATTTTTGTAGCTTCTAAGTTTATCTAAGGCTAATCTGTAGTAGATCTGAGATGACGGGCGGGAGAGGCCAGGATTCAATGCATTGTGGGAGGAGGCGCTGACAATTCTCTCAGGTGGGGGCCTAGCTGGCCAGTCGCCCAAAACCTTGCATCACTTCCTGCCGTTTGCTCAATCCATAAATTCCTAAATAATTCTCAGAGGAAAGTACGTGGATGCGGTGTACAGCAGCTACTCCAACAGCAACTGTAAAGCCATTCCCCACGGCCGTGCTGATTTTACAAAGGACATTTTGGTCGAAGATAGTCATAGCTCAGCGTGGAACTGACAGTTTCACAGCCAAATGCCGTCCCTCCAGACCTTGTTAGGCAGCAACTCCGCTACCCCTGGAACCATATTCAAACAGCATTTCAGACTAGGAATGCAGATCTTGAATCAGCCAGCCCACCTGCCATCTCTAATCAAATTCATTACAATCTACTATACAAAACGGAGGCTGTATATATGCACTCATAATCAGAGAAATTCTATCAGATTCTGAGCATAGTAATTGAGTCCAGTACCGAAACAAAGTCCTCACTGCAGTGAGTCTCCATTACGTGACTAACGAACAGGCAATTGTAAACCTGTGACTGCCTGGCAATTTGTGTCTAATTAGTGAAATCCATGAAATATCCTTTGCCATATCATTTCCCTCACCCTATTTGTGTATCCTTTTTTTCTTCTCTGTCTTGTTCTCTCCTCTTTTTCTTACTTCTTTCAACTGTCCTCTTTCTTCTGTCCACTCTCTTTGTTTCTCCTCTCTCCCTCTCTCTCTCCACCTTGGTCCTCCTCATTCTCTCTGGCTAGATCTCTGAGATTTACATTTTGAATAGGTATTGTTGTTGCCGTGTTGTCGGTGAGCATTTCCAGCCATGGTTAATGGGATTTGTGTCTAAGGGAGAGTAATGTAATGTCTGACTGATGAGCGAGTGGATTATATGATCTTTGGGTTTGTCTGGCCTTTGTTGGTGTGCGCGTGTGTGGCAAGGATTCATTTGTCATTCGGCTACATTTCAATAGCGGAGTGAGTAGTGGCGTTTCAGAGCTCAGCTCACACGCTGTTTTTGAATGAGGAAACGAAGCCCAAGGATTTAAAAGATATTCCGTGTTTGTCTGATGTCATCCCCATCTGCCTGCATTTTAACTGAATAAAGCAGTTTATTCGAGCAGATGGACACCAAGGATCCCAGTGTATTCTCCAATCTCAAACAGTATTATAGGAAAAGGTTTATTTCAGTCATCCTCACAAGGGTAGGTTTTTAAAACTGGTATGACAATCATTTTGCTAGTCTTTTTGGGGAATAAAAGGAGTTCTTGTTTATTTCAGTTCTTCTGAGCACAAAATCAAACCCAGTGTTGTTATTTTTTTCCCTTTGCTTGGCTTTAACAAGAATGCCAATCATTTTTGTCATGGCACTTAAGTATATTGAAACCAATATAGCACACAGACCTCAATGGCAATAATGTTCTAGGGAATGCCTTGTTACTGAATGGAAGGATTGGGTCACATTATCCACCCTTAGGCTTGTATCATCAAGCATCTCAGAGTTCTGATCTAGTATCAGGTTAACCCGGTTCGTGTCATCATGTAATCTAAATAACCAACGTGATCCTGAATGAGCACACGTTACCCATACGGGCCCAGAGGCTTGAATAGGACTGGTTCCGGTGAAATCGCAGACAGAAAGACTCCTCTTCGCAGAACACCGCTCTGCCCTCGCCCTCCAGCGTGTGTGCGTGGGTGTGTTCAGTCTACTGAGCGTTTCATCTCCCAAGTGTCTCAATGACACAGCACGCGTGCACACACGCACACGCGCGATCATGTAAGCACTTTGTGATGTTGCGGTCTGTTTCTCTCACCAGGCCAGGCGGACGCATGTCCAACCCCCGGGGTCAGGCCGACCTGCGGCCCTCCAGCACCATAAGCGAAGCATCCACGGCCGTCACCTCCTCCACGGTGGACACCACCTCGGGGTCAAAGGTCAGACTCTCTACTTCAACTGTCAACTTGTTCCCGCCCAGCTTGTCTCGGGTGTAACGCGACGCTAGCCAGTTTCAAAAGGTGAAGGGGTTGGGTTGTGTTTCACCCAAATCTAGTTTACTTCAGTTGAGCGGCTGGGGTGGCGAACCGTAGACGGGCTCGTAAAAAGGACAACTAATTGGAGCCTTAATTACAACACGTCGCTGCTTATTACCATATACACAGTGTTTCCACGCACCACCGAACACACAGAGGTCGTTCTCCTGCACTCAGTCCCCCTGCGCTCACCAATACCGTAACCCAAATGGACCCCTACGCAGGGAACCACTTCAGACCAGGGCCCGTCCTGTTTGAGGGGATGTCTATGGGCGGCTGTTATCTCACACACCTGGGATCAAGCCTCCGGTCGAAGGCACCAGACAGTGGTGCGAACAGCGTGTGTGTGTGGGGGGGGGGGGGTCTCCTGTATTTCCGCAGGGGGCTGGGTTCATTAAGCCGCAGAATCCAAATGGGGAGAGTCAGACGTGAGGCGCTGACGGATCGGGAACTGGACTCAGTGATTTAATTGGGCCGGAGCTGACAACTGCACCCTGAATATTGCACTGCTTGTGCGTGTGTGTGTGGCAAATGGGTGATATGTGTTTTGTTTCAACGTAACAAGCTCAGCGTCTTCTCAAAGAACTTCTCTGACCCTTCTCTGACCCTTCTCTGACCCTTTTCCTTTATTGGCTCTATATTCCAAAAGGTTACATTTTAAATCAACCAGGTACTGTGAGGTAAAATGTTTACTTCTGAGCTTTAATTTGAAGAGATTTGTAAATGCATACATAGTTGATTAACTGTTTAGACACAACGCACATTCTCCTACGCAGTCCCCCATTGTCAGGGCAACTGAAGCATTGGGACAATTGGCTTGACAGGTGTTTCTGGTTAGTCACTGGTGTTCTGTTTCATCAGGCTCAGGCTCTCTCATACCCTCTTTTTCTCGCTGTTCGCTCACCGTCACACAGAGGTAAATCACATCCAGCCCATCAACAGGTGACACCCAACTATGATTGAAGCCCGGGGGGGGGGGGGGCAGATGATAGAGTATTCATCACACTGAATCATCCCCACAGGACTTCACCAAATTGTCCCCTATTCCTACTTATCAGTGCACTACTTCACACCGCAGCCAACAGTGCTTTGGTCCAAGCTAGTTCACTGTACTGCTATAGGGGTCCATTTGGGAAGCAGCCCAGGTGATCCTGTCATCCAACTCCCTGTCTGAGGCAGTGGTTACTCAAGCCTCTCCTGGGAAGAACCCCCAGACGGTTCACAGTTTTTGTTGTTGCCCTGAACCAGGCCAGCGGATTCATTAAGCAAGGCTTTGATGATTAGTTGATGAGTTGAATCGGGTGTCCTCTCTGGTGCAGATCAAAACGAGCGCTCCGACGAGGTATCAAAGAAATATTTCCTTTGACAGCGGTTTGATCGTGGTAAGCCTGAGCATCAGAGTCCAGAAGTGTTTGTCGCGTTTCTCCTCTGTGGGCTGTCGGGAAAAAAACAATCAAAGAAGTAGATACCCTGAAAAAATAGCAAGCCACAACTGTTCTTTCATGTAACGTCCATAAAGCGGGTAAGTCACACTGAAACCGGATGACGGATGCTCTGCTGGGGGGAGCCTTTAGCGTCGCCTTCCACTGGTGAAAATCAGAATCTGACATTACGGTACATCCCGTTACACTCTTTCCATTAGTGCCAGATGATAGTTCTGTTGTCGCTCCAAGTTTACCTGGGCTAATAATAGACCATAACAAACCACCTAGACCAGGGAGTCTGTTGTGACAGTTGTTAAGTTGCTTAGCGTTTACCCGCCGCGCTTGGTTGGCCAGGCTTCTCCTGCTCCTCTAATTAGCCAGCGTTTTCCCTCTCACCAGCTGTACAGCCGCAGTCCCTAAGCAACCGGCAACGCCGCCGGTGCACATGGAACTGTCACACCCCGGACGTTACAGGAAAGCCCTCCACTGTGACGCCAAACTCTGGTTTGGGGTGGAGATGATGGGAGTGATGTGTGTGTGTGTGTGTGTGTGTGTGTGTGTGTGTCACATCATCTAGTCAACACACACACACAAATCATTGGCCTGTAGAGTAGGGCGTTTGCTAGGTGATTTGCAATGATGAAAGGCTTGTTAGCGCTGCATAATTAAGGCTATGAAATGGATTGTTCCGGTTCAGCAAGGTGACTTGCAGGATGCACAGGATGTCAAGCATCTGCGTCATAAGTGTCGCTCAGTGATGGTCCAACCTCCCCATGCGCATGCCTATACACACACACACACACACACACACAGACCAGGGTTTTTCCTGGGTCCAAAATAGGCAAAGGCAGTCACTTGAAAAAGAACTATTATAGTGTTACATTTGCCCTGTTGTCCATGTCCACTTGATCAGCTAATGCACGCTACAAATCTTTTTTTACTAATTTATAAATGTTTTCCCTTATGTGTTTTTTGCTTCTCATCTACCTTTCCAGGGGCTCTATTCACAAAACATCTTAAGGCTAAGTAGCTCCTAACTTGCTGATTTAGGAGTAACTCTTAAAGAATTGGCAGTCCTAATCTTAGGACTCCTAAAGTTTTGGTGTAAGAGTTTTTCACAAAGCATTTTAGTGCTAAAACCAGCGTCTGGAAAGGTTAGGAGTAGTCAAGAGGACTCCTAATTAAGACCAAATCACAAACAAATCTAAAGGCTGCTGCCGGCAATCCACCTCGTAATCCAGTCAACATTTTAGAAACACTTAATGACACAGAGCTCTTAAAAAGGTATTGTCTTAATCATGAGGGTATTAATATCATAGTAGAGCTCGTCACTGATGCAGTCATTTCACTATCTAACAAACAACACTAGATCAAGGTTGTTAGTTCATGTTGTTAGTTCACAGCAACAGTTTCAAATACAAAAAAAAAACGTGTGTCAATGTCCAATTATCTCCGGATTTAACAGTATAATGTTGGGGGGGACAGTTGCCTACATACCCTAATCAAATCCTCTTTTCACCAGTCATCTTCGTCTGTCCTGTGAACTCTGATTCCACTAGAAAAAAAATCTGATTCCACTAGACGTCTTCTGAAAAGTTATCCGGATTGGATGTTGTTAAGGCTTTATTAGGTTTTATTGACATTTTTTGACCTGCTTAGGTGTACAAAGAGAACTAGGATCCACTTGTTTTTTCGATGTTACTCATCTTCGCTACGTCAGCACCGGTAATGCCCTGTATGCAAGGTTGCCAGATCATTTATAGTAAACCATGAAATACGCAAAATCCACAAAAATACACTTAAACCTGTTTCTATAAAACCGTAAATTGACCCCCCAAGCCCATTAAAAGTTGCCCAATTTTGAGGGAAGTCTACCCATTTGGCAACACTGCCAAAATGAAAGGCTTCCTCCTACGGTCACATTCACTGCAGTATATCGCTGGTACGCTGTTTAGCTTATGAGTGCAAAATGATGTTTTGCCATACTCGATATCTGTCAAAAGGTTAAGTGTACGTATTGTTGGGGTCATAAGAAAATACTTTCGTAAATTGGTATGATCATTAAAAGGTCAGACATAAAACGTGAAATGCAACTGTGAAATTTGATCTGTGAATGTACAAACACCCATTTACAACGTTTCACAGGTAACATTTTTACTTTACGTCTCCATTTTTTTGTTTACAAATCATTTTTCTACATACAAACTTTTGTCAGTAATCTGGCATCTGCAAAGATATGAACCGAACCTAGCTCTTCGAGACTGTGAAGCTAGCAACAAATAGTTGGACCGCTAGCCCAGTATTCAACCATTGCGTTGCCATTCCGGATTTCATGTTCAAAATAAAAGGCAATGTTTAAAAGACAGCATAATGACATTACACCAGTAGGCTATCAAGCATTTAAGCAAAAGATCCACAAAGCATCGCTGCTTGAGTATTTGGGACCACAACAAGTGTGTAGGCCTACACAATAATACAATTGCTGTAAGTTTACCAGATTTTTATTACAAATGTACTTATGCACAAAGAGCATTTATGCACATGAAAATCTGCATTCACTATGCATGCATGAAGAAAGAGACTTATATTGTTATCTTGCAGAATACCTATTTCCAGTTTCCCTGATTTCCTGTTGTTAACACTGCCTCTGCTTGTTATATTGGGCTGTGTTTTTTGGGCAGATGAGATGAAACTGCCAAAAAAAATTTATTGTAAAACTAGATTAGTACAAGCAAAAATATTAGTCCATCATCGTAACAGGGTGTTTGTACGTTCACAGTACTTTTTTAATGCTTACGTTTCATGTTTTGTGTGACTTTTTTTACAATCATACCAATGTACGTATGGATTTTCTTACAATCGCAACAATACGTGCACGTAACCCTTTGGCAGATATCTAACTCCGTACCATACCTACACACAGAGGCGACCTTTGCATTTTATATGCAGGAAAATCCCTGCACGCATGCATGTATCCTGCTAATGCTTCAAGTGGGTAGGCCAATGGATTGGAGGTTCCTTAGGCAGGGGAATTTTTAACATGAAGTCTCATGTTTTTAGGGTTCCAAGTCCAGCGGGAGGGTGCACAGCTTCGGGAAGCGAGAGCAGTCCATCAAGAGGAATCCCAATGTCCCCGTGGTGGTCAGAGGGTGGCTCTACAAACAGGTGAGCGACACTCAAAGGGGCGTGTTTATTTAGACAGCCATGGCAACAGACGTCAGGGAAACGTTAGGGGGCGGCTTCTGTTCAGTTTAGTCATGAATATTGTTTCCTTTTGTCTTTTGTAGTTTACTTTTTCAATTATTTATGAAAAGGGGAAAGGAATCATTAACTATGCGTTTTGAGAGATTTTGTAAAATCTACAGGATATTATCTAGGACTGAAATGGTACGCAATAATCGGTGATAGCAACACCCTGTTGTTTACTGTCCATTTGGCGATTCCAAACATCACTTACACCAATTTCCTCTTACCGTAACCCTAACCCTGACTCTCAACTCTAACCCTAATTCAGATTTAAACTGTTGCTCTAAATCTGACATCAAAATATACTTTTTGCCAGAACGCGTATGCTGTGCTGGCCAAGAAGAGCGAACGACTCTTACTGAGTGACTGACTGAGTACCCTTTGTTTAATAGCGTAGTGGTTAGCAAAGTGGACCTGCAAACTATAGGTTCTGCATTCGGATCTCCTCACAGCCAAAGCGAAGTACGTATTATGAATTATTCTGTATAGATGAGAAGTTCGCTGGCTTAAACCTTCAGTATCTACATAATAGAAAGTCTGAAATAAAACAGTTTACGGTTATATTGTTTCTGGTGGATTTTCAAAGTACGCATCAGTGCATGCGTTTTGGGTCAGGATTGCCATTCGCTGGCTACAACATACAGTACTTATGTTATAGTAAGCCTTGTCTAAAACTGCATATGATTATATTGCAACTGTTCCTGGCATATGAAACGCTAGTCAGTTTAACACAATGCTCAATGGTGTTTAACGACTGCTGTAATGTGTAATGCCTAGGCGTAGTGATTAAAGACAGAGACTGGCTTATTGGCTGAACAAGGTAAAAAGTTTTCTTGTTTTACTATCCAATATGTGAAACAATGATACACACACACACACACACACACACACACACACACACACACACACACACAGGGACACGGACACACACGTTTTTGAGTGCTTACATCTGAGGAAATGGTTTTTTCAACATCAAACTCCAGCTGGGTTATTTTTCCTCCAAAACAATCTCCCCTATCAGGACAATGGGGACATGCACACAGAGCTGCCAAGGGAAATATTCCAACCAGCAGGTCTCAAATACTGTGTGTGTGTATGCGGGAGTGTGTGTATGAGTGTGTAATTACCTGTTTGAAGTGTATTCTCCATTCTGTACACTTCCCTCAGTCCATCACAGCTGCAAGTTTAAAAGTCATAAAATTAATGTTGGCAGGTACAGCAGGCCAGTAAAGAAGTGAGGGTCTAATGTTTGTCTCTTTCTGTCTTTTTCAGGACAGCTCTGGGATGAGGCTTTGGAAAAGGAAGTGGTTTGTGTTGGCTGACTACTGCCTGTTTTACTACAAAGGTGTGTGTGGGTGTCCATTCAGTCTGTGAACTCTTTATGCTTGTGTGTGTTTGTGCGGGCGCACTCACGCTCTCTAGGAGGGGTTTGGCATGGTATACTGAGCTGTGAGTGTTGACTTGATACCTTCATATCTCCGTTACAGCGGCACTGACTTGGCACCAAGATGTAAGCATAGAGAATGTGATGTACTTTCCTGAAGTGATCGGATATTCACTTGCTCGTTTGCCAGACTGCTTGTTGCCCAGTGTAATAACAAATAAGTGACTAGGAGTTGGCTGTAGAGCAGAAACAGACTGGCATTCAGGCTAGGCATTTGCAGGTCACTCATATAACATTTTATGCTGTTAATCAGTCGACTGTTCACACAATCGCCGACAAAGTAGCGTTGTAGCATTTAAGAATCTCAAAGTTTCAAGATCACATTCCTTACCTAACAAAAAAAACTGTGTGGTTTTTCATTGTATTTAAGTAATATTTTCTGAGATGGAAAATAGGGCCAACGTTGAAACAAATGTTGATCAGTGTTCCAGCAGGGCCATTCTGGTGAAGGGGGGCAATTGTGTCTCTTAGCTGAGCCTTGTGAATGAAGTTATGTCCTGAAGGAGCCTGGAAAAGAGCCATACTGATATTCATTACATGTTGGACTTTATTCTTACCATGTCTTGGCAACGTAATATGCAGACTCATTCACACCATTCGTTGGGTATAGCTCAGGGTTTAACGCCACAGGACTCTTCAAGGTCCTCTCTGAGCTCTGGTCTGGGGACCTCCCACTGCCACTGGATACGGGACCTCTTGATGGAACAAACCCAGGTGCTGAGGCCGGAAAACAGCCCGTCAGCCACGATGACCCCGAACACAGGGATTCCCCAGGGCTGTAGTCTTAGCCCCCGCCTGTATTTCCTGGGTGTTCACGGTCGCTTGGATGGCCACTCTGCTGAAGACACACCGGTGGTAGGTCTGGTTACCGACGGCAGTATGGCAGGCTACAGTGAGGCAGCCAAGAGACCTGGCAGTGCGTTGCCACGACAACAATCTCTCCCTCCACGTCAACAGGACAAAGGAGCTGATTGTGGACTACAGGAAAGAGGGGAGGGTGCATACTCCCCATTAACATAAACAGGACCAAAGTGAAAAGGGCAAGAGCGGGGTGTTCCTCCTTGTCCTTACCGCTGAGAATTATTTTACCAGAGAGGTAGGCTGAGAAACACGTTCTTATTTACAGCAAGTCCCTTGCTCAGGAACCGAACTGCAATTTCTTCACACTGTCAGCTTGGGGATTTAAACCAGTGCTTTCGTTTACTGGTCCAGCGCTCTTGATCGCTCAGCTACACTGCCTAAAATGGTTCCTCCTCTCCAGGATGGCTGTGAAGGGATTTGGCCTGCCCTCTGAGAGCCTCAAGAACTTTCACAGATGCGCAATTGAGAGCATACTAATCTCTCTGTCTGTGATTGTCGAACATAACACTTAGCACTTTCCACCTATATTGCAGACTCCAACCTGAACGTGTGTTGGACAATGATGCACCTGCAAAACACAGTCCTCAATCTAATATTGATCCCAAGATAGAATTGTAGAAAATGTGTTTTTGTTTTCTTTTTTCGTGATTTATTGGCATCATCTACTTCATACTAAATAATATTTAGTATTGCATTCTGGAGAAAGAGCTTAGAGTTTCACTGTCCTGGTGCGTGTGAGAATTTGACGTCGAAAGCCTTACTCTTAAGTCCCAACTGGCACCTTAACCCCTTTCTAGTGAACTACTTTAGTGGAAAGTATGTATTCAATATATGAACTAGTGCATAATAAGTAAAGTATTCAGGAATAGGGTTACACTGGACATACTGTCCAATTCCTTAGCCACAGTCCCACTTGTGAGCCCTTCTCAGTGTTGCCCTGAGGTTAGCAGATTGTTAGTTGAACATCAGGTGTTATGTAAGGGATCGGCACCATCCTGTCTGGAGTTGAGGGAGTTCGGTGTTTCATCAGGGATGCTGTTAATCTGTGGAGTTACCTCAAGTCTCTTCCTCACTCACTCTCTATACTTACAAAGAGGAAAATATATGGGATTTATGTTTTTGCAGGCAATAAAATTAGCAGTATATTACTGGAATACTTTAAAATGTGTAAACAATCAAACGAACTAATTTGGAAGACAGCCAGTCTTGCTCATACAGTTGCACAGGTAGTTAGATAATAGTTAGTGGGTTTGGATGAGTAAGTTAACATGAGTAGAGCTGAGTTTGAATCAAAAGGTTCTCCTTGAAATAAACATTGGATCCTCCTTCCATAGGGTGACCACATTTTCAAACCCCCAAACTGGGACTCTTGTGTAACTTCACGTTAATGCACGTGTACATGCATGTGCTTTTGCATGCTTGTTGGTCATCATGCGTGCTTGTGTTTGGTGGAGCGTGGTGGGGGGGCACTTTGAGCTTTGATGGCTGTTGTTGTTTCTACGGAGTTCTACACAGTTGTTTGTTTGGCTCCGACTCATATGTGGAAACACTACATTATTAATATTATTTTAATTGTACTGAAAACCGGGACAATTTAGTAGTGATGGTTGGAAACCGGGACACTTTAGTGTTTTACAGATATTTGTCGGGACCCAGGACACCCAGCTTGAAACCGGGAAGTCTGGTCACCCTATACTACAGGGATGAAAGAACCCTTTTGGACCCTCCATCTTCTCTTTCAGTCACCATGTACTCTTCCCCTCCTATTAATAAAACATCTTTCCCTGTTTCCTCTTTTTATGTTTCTCCATTACACTCTCCCTCTCCATTAATCTCACTCTCTGCATTTGTCATTCATCTGTCATGTCCTATGTCTGTTTTTCATCCCTTGCTGTCATGGCCCATGTCAAGGGTTAGACATCCTGCTATGGTGTAATCTATCCTCATTGTCCTGGATAGGTCTGGTTTCGAAGCCTCTGTTCGGTGTGTGTCTGTGTGTGCATGCACGTGAATATTGGTGTCTTAGCACGTGCAGGCAGATGAAAGGACAGGGCCCCATATGGGGAATGTCTCTTTCAAAGCTCCTTGAATGTATTTTTAACCAATTACTCTTTAATCCAGTCCCCCTTACCCCACCGCCTTGTCACTTATCAACCAAACCCCACTTCACCATGCATGCACGCGTACGCACGCACGCAGCATTCTGTCACAACGTGCAGCGGTGGAAAACACACCCTGTGAGAGTTGACTCTTATTTATAGAGGTGTGAGGTAATTAAGACGATGGGGCACGGTGACCTGAACCGTGCCGATGCCAGGGTATAGCCGTGGAACGAAGCGGCCATGCCAACTGGACCGTCAGGAAGAGATTTATCAGAGGGGCAGAGTTGGCAGAGGGGTGCCAGTTGGGCAAAGGGAGGTCGGTTGGAATTTATTTGTTTGGCAGACGACCACGAAAGGGACATGGGGTTATTTACTGGTGTGAAGTGTGGGTGTCAACTCTGTAGGGGAGGGGGGTTATTAAGTGGGTTGTAAAAGGTGAGTCTTTATCTTTTTTTTCTGTCCTTGTCCAAACGCCCACATCTCTGTCTCTGCCTCTCCGTTAACAGACAGTAGGGAGGAGTCAATCCTGGGTAGTATTCCCCTGCCCAGCTATGTCATCTCGGCTGTGGAACCAGAAGACCACATCAGCCGCAAATACGCCTTCAAGGTACGAAACATTTAGCCATTTTTGTTGTTGTTGTTGTTATATATCAAATGTAATATTCAACTGCTTTGTTTTCTATTTATCACCCTTTTATATCGTACGTGTGCAGAAATTTAACAAACATAGCTGACTTTAATGTTTCTGTTACCGAAGATATACTGAATATGATTGGTACTCTGCTTCATGGACTGTTATGTAATCTACCTCTAGCTTAGGGGCAGTATGTCACAGCGGTGTCACTGTGTTAATAAGAGGATTCAGTTAACCTTTTTTACCTTTTATTATAGACTAAAACCTAAGTTTCTATGACTATTTTAGCTGTATAAATCTACTCCAGTACAGGCTGTGGTTCTAGCTGTACAAAATAGATCTACACAAGTGAAAATATTTTTGGTTCTAGCTAAACAGATCAACAACAAAGGCTGTTGTGCTATCTAGATAAAAATACAGCAGTGATGGAGGCTGGTGGTATAGCTGTAAAGTTCCACACCAGCAGAAACACAATGTTTCATTTTTCATAAGCATTCAGACCCGTTGGCTTGACACTCAAAAGAGCTCATGTGCACCCTGTATCAATTGATCATGTTTCAGGATTCTATAACTTGATTGGAGTCTATATGTGGGAAAATAAATTGATTGGACATTATTTGAAAAGGCACACCTGATTATGTAAAGTCCCATAGTTGACATAGTTGCATGTCATGTCAAAATCCAAGCCATGTCAAAGCAGCTTTGAGGGTACCAGCATTAAAAGTACTCGAACATCATTCTTAAATCAAAGTTCATGAACCTCCAAAATTTGACAATGGGGAAGAAGGGCTTTGGTCAGAGAGGTGACCAAGAACACGATGGTCACTCTTGACAGAGCTCCAGAATTAATGTGTGGATTTGGGAAAACCTAGAAGGAACAAAATCTCTGCAGCAATCTCTCAACCACTCAGGCTTCAACGGTAGAGTAGCACGACATGCCTTTTACGGTAGCATGTGATATCCCACTTGGAGTTGGGCAGAAGGCACCTAAAGGATCCTCAGAACATGGGGAAACATTTTTTTGATCAGATTGAACCAAGACTGAACTCTATGGTTGAATACCTACCAACACATTTGGAGGAAACCAGGCACCACTAACAACCTGCCAATACCAAGGGGAACCATGGTGGTGGCAGCATGCTTGTGTGGGGTGGTTTTTCAGTGGCAGGGATTGTGAGATGTACAGACAGACTTGATGAAAACCTGCTCCAGAGCACTCGAGGACCTAAGACTGGGGTGAAGGTTCGCCTTCCAACAGGACATTCACCCTAAGCACACAGCCAAGACAGCGCAGGAGTGGCTTTAAGTGTCCCAGCCAGTGCCTGGATGTAAACCTGATCAAACATCTCTGGAGAGACCTGAAAATGGCTGTGTAGTGTCTTTCCCCATCCAACCTGACAGAACTTGAGAGAGCAAAGAAGAAAGGGAGAAACTCCCCAATACAGCTGTGCCAAACTTGTAGTGTCATACCCAAGGCAAATCGAGGTTGTAATCGCTACCCAACATGCAGCAACAAAGGTACTGAGTACTCGGAATACTTGCGTAAATGTGGTATTTCTGTTTAGGTTTTTTATAAATCTGCAAATGTTTCTGTTTTTGCTTGGTTTTTATGTATATTTACACTACCATTGTGTGTGTAGTGTATGTAGACACTACGTTTATATATGTGTATATGTACGGTAAGTTTGGGGTCACTTAGAAAGGTCCTTGTTTTTCATGACAACGTACAATGATTAATTGAAATGATAATTGGGTCCTTCAAACTTTTCTTTCATCAAGGAATCCTACATTTTTCAGCAATTACAGCCTTGTAGACATTCTGAGAATTCTCTCCTCCCACAACATAGATCGGCTTGGTGGGCACTTCGTACGTACCATACGGACAAGCTGCACACATAACACCATAATAGGGTTGAGATCCAGTGGCTTTGCTGGCCTCTCTATTGTAGATGGAATTCTAGCTGACTGCTTCTTCCCTAGTTATGCTTAATGTGGAGCTGTGCTTTGGATCATTGTTTTGTTGTAGGAGGAAATTGGCTCCAATCAAGCACCTTCCACAGGGTATGGCATGGCGTTGCAATGCAAAATAGAGTGATAGCCTTCCTTCTTCAAGATTATTTTACCCTGTACAAATCTCCCACTTTACTATCTCCAAAACACCACCAGACCATCACATTGCCTCCACCATGCTTGACAGATGGCGTCAAGCACTCCTCCAGCATCTTTTCATTTGGTTTGCATCTCACAAATCTTCTTCTTTTTGATCCGAACACCTCAAACCAAAGATTTTTCTGTCCTTAATAAAATAATTATACCTTCCTTTCTCCAGTGCCTGTGTTCGCTTGCTCATTTTAATCTTTTCTTTTTATTGGTCAGTCTGAAAGATGTCTTTTTCTTTGCCACTCTATCTAGAAGGCTAGCATCCTGGAGTCAGCTCTTCACTATAAGCGTTGACTCTGGTGTTTTGCAGGTACTATTAAATGAAGTTGCAGTTGAGTACCTGTGAGGTGTCTGTTTCTCAAACCAGACACTAACGTATTTGTCCTTTGCTCAGTTGTGCACCAGGGCTTCCCACTCATCTTTCTATTCTGGTTAGAGACAGTTTGTGCTATTCTGTGAAGGGAGTAGTACAGCGTTTTATGAGATCCTCAGTTTCTTGGCAATTTCTCACATAGAATAAAGTTTATTTCAAGAATAGACTGAAGAGCTTCAGAAGAAAATTCTTTGTTTCGGGCCATTTTGAGCCTGTAATCCAATCCTTTATCGCTGATGCTTCCGATACTATGAACTAATCTAAGGCCAGTTTTCAGCTGTTCTACCATAATTGCAAAAGGGGTTGTCTAATGATCAATTAGCCTTTTAATATTCTAAACTTGGATGGGCAAACCCTATGTGCCGTTCGAACACAGGAGTGATGTTTGCTGTTGGAGGGCCTCTGTACACCTATGTAGATATTCCATTAAATATCAGTCATTTCCAATTACAACAGTCATTTACAATATTAACAATGCTTACACTGTGTTTTTGATCAGTTTGATGTTATATTTATAAATGTCAAGTACATTTATGGGTAACTTTATCGCAAGTGAACCTAAACTATTGAATAGTTGTGTAAAAATCTATCCTTCAATCCATTTTAGTTTAATGCTATAATGAAACAAAATGTAAAAAAAACTAAGGGGTCCAGCTTCCAGCTGTATATATTGTGAATAGCAGTTGCAGGTTGTGGTTCTAGCTGTTTCCAGTCATGGATGAAGCACACCTTTATTTTAGATTGTCTTCCACCAGGAAGTCATCAGTGTCTCCTACGTTGTCAATCAGGGTAATGTCATTTTCACTGTGGGACAGACAGCAGGCCTGGCTGGTATTATAACGCAGGCCTTCTGTTTCTTCTTGTCCTCTGACACTGACTCAGTGTTGATTTAATGTTGACCCAATGTTAATTCAGTTTTGATTAAATATTCCCTCCCATTAAGGCTGCCGCAAGTCCAACCCCCTAACACTAGAACCGCCAAATTGGCATTTGAGTTTGTAATTAAAATAAAACTGCCATTTTGAAAGCCACACCCTCTTCCTTCCATGACTTTTCCTAAATAGGCGTATATTACATTGTTCCGTTGTCGGATTTATAAACTGACCAACAGAAATCTATTCAGAGAATATTTTCCATTTTCTTTACCCTATTTTCCGACTTAATCTGCCAACAGCCCATGCCACTTAGCGTTGGTACCCAAGTGGTACCCAGTCGCTTATCACCCCTCTGAATGCCTGACCTCAATGCATGAATGAAAACTTAGTCTATTATTGAAACATAATACAAATTATATAGGCTACTTATCACATGGGTTACTGTTTTTTCAATAGGAGATTCGGCTGATTTTCATCAAATATAAATCGAAAATGTAAATCTACATTCTTTTAGGAGGGAAAGTGAAACAAAATGAACCATTTAAAACAGACCCATTCTGTAATTCATATATTTTTTTTACTTCTATATAGTTTGATGATGACCTAGTAGATGAACTGATGGTCTGAATGGATGGTGATGCGGCAGAGGATAATGTCCATGCTAATAGGGACAATTTGTATGCTAATGGAAGCAAACGGCGTTCAGCTCTGGCGGTTATAGGGGGTAAAAAAGGCCTGGCGGTTCTAGTTTATAAGTCCTACAGGCAGATTTTCTCAATTCCATTTTTAAGTCAGGCACTGTTTTCCTGAAATCATGCAATTGTAACATCCCTCATGGACCGGACCGCCTGGAGTTCAGGAACACAGCTGTCATTGGTGCAAAATGTGGAACATTTCTCTGGAATCCCTGGGAACCCTGAGAACAGAATTTTGCCACGTAACTCTTTGGTAGTCAGTAGTGTCATCTGGAGATGTTTTGACTGTTGACTGTGGCTGATCCAGGCAGGAAAGCTCTCGTGACTTAGTTTGCACTCGAACAGGTCAAATGTAATTGAATGCTGAGTGGAGATTTGAGCTGCCGGAGTTGAGATTGACCGAGGAATGTATCTAATCTGCTCTAAACCCTTATCAGAGACATGGGCTATACTGAGCTGACGCAGTCTTGTGCATTCTGCTGTGGGTGTGTGGGTGTGCGCACGTGCGCGTTGCCAGTTTGTGTACGTGTGTGTGTTTTTGTGTCTGCAGAAGAGTGTGTGTGCTTTTACGAGCTTAGAAGTGATCGGCAGGTGTCGAACATTTGATAGAGAATGTTGCCCTTGTATTTTCTACTCTCTGATCCAAGCCTAAATTACGGTCAAAGAACCTCTGGGGGAATGCCAGCTGTTCTGCCTCCCTCCCACTGTCAGTACCTGGACCCCTCCCTGTCAGTACCTGGACCCCTCCCTGTCAGTACCTGGACCCCTACCTGTCAGTACCTGGACCCCTCCCTGTCAGTACCTGGACCCCTCCCTGTCAGTACCTGGACCCCTCCCTGTCAGTACCTGGACCCCTCCCTGCCAGTACCTGGACCCCTCCCTGCCAGTACCTGGACCCCTCCCTGTCAGTACCTGGACCCCTCCCTGTCAGTACCTGGATCCCTCCCTGTCAGTACCTGGACCCCTACCTGCCAGTACCTGGACCCCTCCCTGTCAGTACCTGGACCCCTACCTGCCAGTACCAGGCCTTTTCCCAGTGACTCAGCAGAGTGATGGTGTGTGTGTGTTTCTTTGTTAGTTTCTTTGTGCCCCACCATCCCTTATTTGCTGAACTCTGTCCACTCTCTTGTTCCTATTGGCCGGCTGCCTCACCGGCGGACTCCCGAGGGCGCGAGGTCGTCCAATGAAACGTAATGGCCATCGTCCAGTTGCATCTAGGTACCAGCCGGCGCGTACTTGTCCAGAGTCACAGCTTCTTAAGGCCTGCACACACCTACTGTCTCTGTGAGCATGTGTGTGTGTCTCTGCCCGGTGTCGTCTGGTGTCTGTTTCATCCCTCTCCTACTTGTTTGATGTCCATGTGGCTCCGTGGTTTGATGTCCATGTGGCTCCCTGGTTGTGATCGTTGGCCTTCATTTCCACTCTGTCGCCTATTCTAGCATGCCACTCATAACAATGATATCTGTTGTTTCAATGGGTTCAATGTTGATTTATTTAAAGAAAAATCTGGAGCATTTCTGCACTGAACAAAATTATATTTTCGAGTGGCCTTTTATTGTGGCCAGCCAAAGGCACACCTCTGCAATACTTGTGCTCTCTGATCAGCATCTTGATATGCCACAGGTGTGACATCTTGATATGTCACACCTGTGGGGTGGATGGATTATCTTGGCAAAGTAGAAGTCCTCACTAACACAGATTTAGACGAATTTGTGAACAATATTTGAGAGAAATAGACCTTTTGTGTACAGAGAAAGTCTTAGATCTTTGAGTTCTGCTCATGATAAATGGGGGCAAATTATAAGTGTTGCTCTTATAATTTTGTTCAGTGTATAATCCTTAGCCCGGTTCCAGATGTGTTTGTGTCCTCTGGCTGACTCCCCTGGTCCCGGTCACACCGAGTTGGAGAGATGGCACGAGCAGATCTGACACCAGGCTGATGACTAGTGGTCATTGGTTATGATCCGGCTTCCAGTTCACATGTACTGCTGTGACGTGGGTTAGATCCCAACCCACTGCTCGATCAGCAAAACCTAGTACTAAATCTTTCACAACTGTATCTATCAAAAAATAAATAAAAAGCCAAAAACAATATCCGTAAAGAAGGATTTATTGATGTTCACAACTTTCGAATCGAGTTGATTTGTTTGTGACAAGCGCTTGGGCTCTTTTCCAGCTGGAAGCCAATGTAATAGAATAGTACTGTACATATAAAAGGGTCTCTGGTCAGCATTTGGAATGCAGACCAGGCCCTCAGGCTTTTCTGGAAAAACACTATAAGAAGGCTTAAAATAGACCGGACAGGAGAAAGGCCTGAGAGGGGTCGGAAGAGGGAGAACAGGCCTGCTGCTATTGTTAGCCTTCCTGCCTGTTAGAACAGGCTGTTTTGGAAGAGAAGTGAGGAATGGGATGTTGGTTAGGGAGCATTCAGACAGTGAGATGGAGAGAAATTAATGGAGGGAGAAGAGCGTTAATGAGAGAAAAGTGGGTGTTGAGGGAGAGCAGTAGAAGTGGGAAGGGAGTGAGGTGAAAGGAGAGAGGGAGGTGGAAGAGGGAAGGAGGGAGGGAGTGAGGTGAAAAGAGAGAGGGAGGTGGAAGAGGGAAGGAGGGAGGGAGTGAGGTGAAAGGAGAGAGGGAGGTGGAAGAGGGAAGGAGGGAGGGAGTGAGGTGGAAGGAGAGAGGGAGGTGGAAGAGGGAAGGAGGGAGGGAGTGAGGTGGAAGGAGAGAGGGAGGTGGAAGAAGGAAGGAGGGAGGGAGTGAGGTGGAAGGAGAGAGGGAGGTGGAAGAGGGAAGGAGGGAGGGAGTGAGGTGGAAGAGGGATGGGGGAGGTGGAAGAGGGAAGGGGGAGGTGGAAGAGGGATGGGGGAGGTGGAAGAGGGATGGGGGAGGTACACAGGGAGGTAGAAGAGGGAGGAGAGGGTGTAGCCCATGCTGAACAGGGCGCCTTGTTGCTGAACAGGGTTCTTGGTGGAGTTGTGACACAGTGAACTGAATGTCCCACTCAGCCTGTCTGCTACTGTGAAGAGGTTGGGGCCGTGGCAGTGGGTGATTTTGTCTGGATGCTCCTATGTTGGTCTGCGATATCAGGTATTGCATGGTTGTAGTAACAAGTGTGTGTGCGCATGAGCAGGCACATATACATCGACCCATGACCGATATAGAATAATATCAGATAGCTCTGCCTGATGGCTGAAGAGACTGCCTACAGCTATCTATCAACAGGCCTTAATGATGAGTGAAGCCTGACCAGACAGCTGGTTACAGCAGTGGGAGTGCGCGCATGTGGCTGGGCTAGTACCTAGCTGCTTCTCTGCTACAGGGTCTCTGGATGCTAATCCTTGGTCAGTTTTGCGTGTCTACCAGTAATGGGTAAGGGCTAGGACTGTGGAAAAGATTTTCCACCCTGGTCAACAGGTTAGACTACAGGTCTCAACCAGATTCAACCAATCCAGGATCCAGGGAGCAGATTTAAGCCCTCCCCAGGGGGTAGAGGCAGCCTTCTGGCCTGACCTTCTCCAGCCATGGCCTGGGGCTAAGAGGCTTATTATTACACTAAGTCCACCTGCAGCTGGGTGGCGTAGTAGTAAAAATGTTGGGTCAGTTACTGAAAGGCTGCTGGATAGAATCCCACCGCCATCAAAATAATGTGTGGGTCACATTCCCCTAGAGCACAGAGAGTTAACCCTAACACGCGTGGAGCAGGACAAATACAACCACTGCTGGTTATCCCATTTGAGAAGAAGATAGTTGTGTGCATGTGTGCGTGCGTGCGCGTGTATGTTTGTGGCTTTCTGGTTAGAATCCTGGATTTCTGGATAAGATGCCAGGATCCCATCCCATAAGAATAGAAAAACAAATGTGAGCGTGCCCGTTCCATATCTCACGTGGTGTACACAAAGGCTTGTGTGTGTGTGTGTGCCTGTGCGTGTGCGCACGCGCACAAGTGTAACTCCAGCAATCCACCTGCCTCATCAAAAAGCCTTGTTCATATCAAAGCTTGAGTCCGGCAAAATTGAATCATTAACTAGATAAGCATATTTACATGAAGATGTTCCACCCCAATTACCATGAAATTATGCATCTTTTTAAGGAGGCATTCACCACCCTGCAAAGTTCATTACACCACATCAAGTTTTTATGGATTCATCAAGGAGGGAAAGAAATTAGGGATACATTTGTGTTAATTACAAAGCATATGCAACGGGCTGACTACCAATTTGATCCCTTGCCTAGGCTAGAGTGGAGGTCCCAAGTAGCACCCTGTCCCCTATGTAGCATACTACTTCAGACAGAATGTTTAGGGAGTATGAAGCCATTTGTGTACTTGCATCAGCAGGGGCGTATTCATTATGGAACAACATAGCGAAAACCTTTTGGAAAGGAAAATGTGGCTGAAATAGACACATTCAAGGCCTCCCTTGTTTCAGTGCCTTCACCTCCATTCGGTTCCCACTGAATTCACCGTCTGATAGACGTGTTATATAATGGAGACACCATGAGTGATTAAGTCGCTAATATCCTTCCACGGAGCCGGTGATATCCGTCTTCTTAAACTGTCTCAGAAGATTGGCCTGGCTTCTTCATAGACTACAATACAGTCATTACCGTAGGTATAGATAATTCTGCCCTAACGGCTTTGAGCTGCCTTTCAGTCCACACTGGGCATATACTCCCTCTCGTTTAAAAGGAATGGATTAATGTAGGAGTTGACTGTTAGGGGTTTCCTCCCTAGAAATTGGAAGTGATGATATCAGGGAAATAATCTGTTATTCTGTGGAAATTGGCATTTAGTCAACTGGGTGAGACTTCTTAGCCTGGCGGACACCTGACTCAATATCCTCATGACTTAGTCTGGGAAGGGTGTGTTAATGCTGTCAGCAAGAGGTGTTAATAAAGAAGGGGGCACACGCCACAGATTGAATATCCCCATTTCAAAATAAATGACTCAATCAATGTTTTACTAAAGCACCGCCCCATGAAACCAAACTGTCATGTTTACTACCGGTATCTTTTTCACAGGGAATTGATGAGGAACCTTGTGGTGCTTCGCTGGCAAATAGCTAGGAAATAAGAACCAATCGAACATTTACTGAACGTTGAGGTTCTGATAGGCTCCGGTCCAGAGCAGTGAGTCAGAGCGCTCCCTGCTGTCAGGAATGTAGGTCACGTCGGCCTGGTTGGAGACTTCTAACTTCATTGGCTGATTCCTCCTGATGATGCTGAGTCTTCTTCAAGTGGGTCATCAAGAGGGATGAGCCTCATTGCTGCCCCATGCTGGGCCAGACACCATAATAGAATGGACACACAGAGTTCTTTCCATCTCTATGGTTTCAGCCATTGTTATAACCACAATGAGAAGTCTATAGGGAATCAGAAGGCGGCATAGAGGTGAGCATAGGGAACAATAGAGTAGGCCAAGTACAATCATGAGCATGTTGCAAATTGCAATGTCGTAGTTGACTTGCTGCTTGTTGTTGATTGGCTTACATTGCCCTCTGTTGTGGCTTCAATTTGACCTCTGCATTCTTGTGTTATGTCACTCATTCTGCTATGTGTTTTTTGGTCAGTGTGGATGTCCCTCTCTTTCTCCATTTGCTGGAGTACTCTGTCATTTCATTGGCTGACACTAATCTCTGTTATTCTATTGGCTGGCCTGTTTTGTGTATTTATTTGTGGGCCCGTGCAGTATCTTTTATTCTTTATTGGCCAAACCTGTAACATTTGTTTTCTACTGGCTAATGCTGATGTCTGTCTTTTATAAATTCTGTTCTCAATTCAGTTCATTCACTGAAATAAGGGTTAGGCAATTTAAGTTTAAACCTCAGTAAACCATATTGGGATTGCAAAGGCCTGGTCACTTGGGTAGATGGCGAGGTTAGGGTTGCCAAATGTTGCTAACTTTCAATAAATTCCCTGGTTTTCCTCAAACCCAGGTTGGAAGATACCTGATACCATGGGCAAATCAATTGGATACTTGAAAAGACATCCAAGCAAACTTAACCCAATCCTGCTGTCTACCTTACTGGCAAGACCTCACATCTTCCACTCTGTTTGACCATCCCTTTGTCCTCTCCCTTAGGCCAGCCACACAGGCATGCGCTCGTACATTTACAACAGGACCTCTGTGATTGGCTCCCAGGCGGAGCATGGCGGCATGCGGACCTACTTCTTCAGCGCCGACACGCAGGAGGACATGAACGGATGGGTGAAGGCCATGAACCAGGCGGCGCAGATGCAGAACAACACTGCCGGCCTCAAGAGGTAAGTCTAGTGAGAAGTCTAGAGACACTGATCCTGGGTCAGTTTGTCATGTCCCTCCTCCAGAGAGGATTATGGGGAAAATGAGGGAAGGCATGATGTGTACCTGAGGTAAGGTTTGTCACGCCTCCTCACGCACAGCGCCAAAATGAAGGAAATGCAAACAGCGGATCTTTATAATTCATAGAATTTGGTTGACCTGTTGAATGAGTCATCTCTTATAAACATAGTAGACAAAATAATCAGCAACCCGGCCTGGCTAGAATGTCTTTAGCGGGGTGGGGCGTCAACGTCAACTGACAGTGCCTGCTTTCAATACTTTGTATCTCTTGTTTATTTTGCCAGGCGATGTTCACCCGTCACAACGTTAAATATTTGAGTGTCACTTAATTTCCCTTTCAACATGTGAGGGGTTTCGGGAGAATGCCCAGGTACAACCATAACGTGGGTTGTATTCTGCGTGCTCGTGGGCACGCCTGTCTGTCAATTCTTTGCGTTTGCCAATCTGTCTGTATTTTTGATTGGCAGGGCTGCCAGACAGCTGCAGTCTCTGGGGCTTTCTCTATGTGTCTGTATGTCTGTGTGCCTTTACAGCAGAGAGGCCATTTAAATGCAGGGGGAGCTGTCAGTGACACTCCATGGTGCCACTCACCCTGCTCTCAGATTGCGTTAGTACACACGCGCACACGCACACGCACGCACGCACGCACGCACCACTGCAACGACTGTAACAGACACATTACGCCACTGTGAAAATGAAAAGGAGAAAGGAAAAAGTGACTGTCAGAGAGAGGGATGGAAGGGTCAGAGAGCGATGACAATGAGCGAGATGAACAGACAAAATGGAGGGATACAGATATTCAGAGAGATTGAGAGAGCGATGAAGCCTGATTGAGATGAGCGGCAAAAAAGAGAGGTGGATGTGAACATGAAAGAAGCGCTATGAGGAGGAGAGAAGGCCTGAGAAAGCGACGGGCGGGAGTGAGAGCGTTTGAGGGAAGGGAGGCCATGCACATCGGACAGAGATGGATGAGGCCTGGGTAGAGGTGCTGTTACGCAGGAATCTGATTCCCTGTCATAGCAGGGTGTATCTGCATCCATACAATCAAGCTTAGCGGTCAAGTCTGCTACCCTACTGAGTCAAGCCACTGTCTATATAGGTTATGGGATTTCCTTTTGAATGGATGTGTGCTCAGAGGCAATGCGACCATTGAGATGTCTGACACGAGCAAATAAATGTCATCTATTTCCAATGAATACACAATTAGGGCCATGGGTTTGGCATCCTCGTGCTTTCTTCAACTAATTCATTATCTGTACAAGTAGGTTGAAAATGATCAAAGTATTTTATCTCCAGAATACTTTGTTACTGTTAAAGCCTGGAATAGTGGCGCTGTTGAGTCAAAATCGGGGTCCAGAATAGGACTATTTCATGAATTTGTGCACCATGTCATTAAACCACTCGCTTTCCAATTGAAGATTTAAACACATGTATTTTATAAGTCCCAGACTGTCATTAATATTACAGAACCTTGTTTTCGATTCAGAACCTTATACGTAACATCTGAAAAAAACATCAATGTCATTGACAATATTATCGACACCTTAAACTCAATATATAGTAGCACCTCTTTCAATCAAGTGCTTAATATATACGTGGATGTGCTTACTATAGCCGTGGATGGGATTCCGGCACCCCTGTTCTGGCAGTTTGGCCTCCTTGCCCTCCCAGAATTAAAGGGTGCCTCCCAACTGCTGTTTTCAGATCTCTCTGCAGGCGTTCAATGGGATTGAGATCCGGACTCATTCCTGACCACTTCAGAACTGTTTAGCGTGCCTGAACCATTTCAAGTATGTTTGGGATGTTTCTGTGACCTTTAACAGAGACCCCGATTTCCGACTGGGTTCAACAATGTGCCCCAAATGGTCTTAGTATTGTCCTGATTTCATGATTCTCTACACGTTCAAGAGTCAGAGACAGCAAAACATCAGTGAGCCTCCTCCATTATTTAAGGTTTCCTTTTCTTGGCTGGTGTAATTTATTTTGATAAATGTAAAGATAATTTCATTTGTCCACAGGAGATTGTCCATGAAGGATCTTCGGATGTTCAGGCGTGGTTTATCAAATTGCTACTGTCTTACGTCTCTCTCAGCTGTGGATCTTCTACCATACAGCCCCGTTTCATTGAGTTTGTGACAGATGGTGCGAGTTTGATTTCATGTTGCTGTCACCTGTAATTCACAACTCATGACTTAAAAGGAGAACAACCTGCTTGGAATCTAGTCATTTCTAACTAATTCTAGTAGGTGCCAATAGAATTACCTGGGCTGTTGAGTGATTTATTTGTGAAAAACAAAAAACAGTTTTCTAGAAGAAATACAGCATTAATTTAATTTTTTTAATAATATTTTTTTAATATAAACAAGTAGCATTTCACTGATGATGTGAATGTTTGCATGTGGAGCACCCTAATATTTCATGTGTGTATTTTGAACTTTTGTATTTTTTAATTCGAATGAACATGATAGTTTGCGGTTATTGTAGGCATCGTCCTGTTAGGCTGAGTTCTGTCGACTCTGACATCGTCTGTCTGGGCATGCTGTGTACCTGCATGCTGTACAGTTAGCGGTGAGCTGTTCGGGAACACTGTCTCTGATAAATGTGAAGTTGTAATCAGTTATTCATGGGTCAGCGGAGGGAAGTGATTGTCTATCAGCTCAAATATGATGGCTCATTCCTTACCACTATGAGCTATTAAGTGGCTGTCAGTTTACCCAGCCTGACACCCAGGCTAGGCTACAGTCATACCCCCAAACACCAGTTAAATGCCAATTTCCGATAAGGGCTTCCTTGTTGCTAAGAAATCTATAGCAACCAGTAGAGGCATGTGGGCGTGTTTCACTTCCACTGTTTTTTTTGTGTTAGCGGTGGCTAAAGTTAGTTACAGCTGGTTAATGAAACAGAACCATGGGTTACATTTTTCTCTTGGCCCATTGAACACTTTCATGGTTTGGAATGTTGTGAAATAATGTTTTAAGACCTTAGTTGCTGGGGATTTGAGAATGGGGAATGGCCGAATAAATCCTTACTGAGGGTTATATCCTCTGTGGGAGGAATTAAGTTTGGTAGCCATGCCCTGAAACAACAGTAACAATGTCTTTATGTGTTTCCTAGACCGTCGGAAACCTCTGAGAAATCAGATCGGACTGATGTGTCAGAACGCCGTGCGGTCCCTCAAACCAACCATGTCAACAGCTACGTCAAGACTGCCCCCGAACTCCCAGCGGACAGCGACGGGGTGGTCCTCCAACAGGCGTCCGTCAGCCGAGAAGCCGAAGAACACTATGGTTTCCGGAACGCCACTCCCAATCTCGTCACTTCCGAGATTCCCTCCGTCAGCTGTGGCAGTGCGGAAATTGAAACAGAAGCCGTCCCGTCTGGCGGCCACCCCTCCTTCCAGGCCCTTCTGACAAACTCCGCCTCCGCGCCCACATCCGCGGCCCCCTCCAGGGCGCCATCGCGGGCCCCATCGCGCGCTGCCTCCACCCTGCCCGCCGGGGCCTGCATGAGGAATGGGACTCCCACCCTGGAGCCGAACGGGTTGGGGACAGGGACGTACCAGATAGTCCCCCAGGAGGGGGATACTCAGTGGCAGGTGCAGAGGAGGAGTGCCCTGGAGCAGGTGGAGCACTGGGTCAAGGTGCAGAAAGCAGAGCACAAAGGGTAAAGGTCATGGCGTTGCTCACAGCCGTCTCATTGTTGGCTCTTTAGATTGCACATTGGAACGTTGTGTAGATGCACTTGTGTTTAGCCATTTCTGTCCTGAGACATTGGCCCGGGCGAATGAACAGCGTCAGCGAGCACGACACACATAGACTTCAATCACTTATTGTCGTGCACAGGCAAACCCCTGCCACCGTCATTCACAAGACAGGAAGGTGAACAACAGCGAACATCTCCCTCTAGTGGGCCCTTGGCAGTAATTCAAATGCGTCAGTTAGTGCTTCATCGTGCCTACTTCCTACTGTAACGCCCTCTCTACTAAGCCAGTTTATTGCAGACCATAAACACAATGACACCCCCTGACCTCTGATCTCTCTCTCCCATGTAGAGCCCCCTCGAGAGGGAGCACCCTCCCCCGCCACACCCCTGTGACTCAGTCCAACTTCCTCGGCCTGGAGGCCTATCAGACGCTGGCGAAGACCTTGTACCACAGCCCCCCCACCGCCGCGCGCCACGGGGAGTATAAGTACGCCCAGGACCGCCTGAGCCACTTTCGACTGGGACCCCCTAACTCTCAGGGCACCGGCCTCAGGGATGGGGCTGGCGTTGGCGGACCCGGCCCCGTGTGGCAGCTGTACGAGTGGCAGCAGCGGCACCAGTTCCGGCACGGCAGCCCCACTGCTCCCCTCTACACCCCCGCCCCGGACTACCCCTTCGGTCCCCGGCGGCCCACCACCGTCCCCCCCTCGGCGCCGCGGCCCAGTTCCGAAGCGCCGCGCTGTGTTTCGGTGCCCCCGGACCCCTCTGACATCCCCCCTCCGGCCTCCAGGGCCCTTTCCCCCTCCCGGAGGCCCCACACCCCTGCCAACCGAGTGGCGGTAAAGCCCCTGGAACAGAGGCCCCTGCTGGACATGTCAGTAGCTGGGACCCCACGGAGAGCTAAGTCGCAGCTGCTCAAGGTGAGAGGAAGGGCAGAAACACAGAATGTTTGTTGATGCGTGTCATGACCGGTTTATGTATGTTTAAGAGCCGTATCATGTGGAGGTAATTATGTCAGCCTAATAGACTGTGTGCGTGCGTGCCTGCGTGTGTGTGTTTGTGTGTATTTATGTGTATGTGTGTTCACCAGGCTGCTACCATTGAAAGACGGTCAATGCCTGCCGCCGGCTACATCACACACACAGTCAGCGCGCCCAGCCTTCATGGGAAAACGGTATGGACTCACAAATACCCACACATGCGATAGTAGACTGGAACATGAAGTCAGCCCTCTATAGGCCCTTGAATAATGTGTGTGCTTTGCCCTTACTTACAGTTCCTCTTTACTTGAGCGGTTTTGGGTTATGAAGCAGTGACCATCAAGTCATGTTTTAATAGCTTTCTTGGAATCAAAAGTTCCAAGACAAACATTTGAAAAGTGGATCGCACTAATGTCGGTGAGATGTAAACATTAGAGACACATTTCCATTTTTTGGAAGTGAAAAGCTAGTAACCATGTGGTTGTTGCTAGTTACATTGTTGTTGCCCACTAACGGAAAATACATTTATCTAGCTAATGCCTGGGTATACACTATACGTTTGGCCCATGTTTGCCTTCATAGACTCATAGTTTTGTGATGACTGTGAAATTGGGTCATCAGACACCAAAGATATTCCATTATTTGCTGTTCCATCCAGCCTGTATCTCACCTGCTGATTATTAAATTTGTTCCAGCCTCAGCTTCGAGGGGGTTTACGCGAATATCTGCACTCAGCTTGTACACCCAAAACCAGAAAAGCAGCATCAACATCAACCCACATCTTGGGGTTGAGGATGGACATAAATAACAAAAAATAGGACAAAGAAATTGTGTGTCCAAGTTTATAGATTTTAGAAGTCAGAAAATTATCAGCTTAACTGCATATTGAAACGGTTGATTTAGCTACCGTGCAACTCTTTGCCTATAAAAACAACACCACTTTCAAACTTGGTAAGGTCTCTCCAATGCTACTCTCCACTTTCCTAGTTTTCCAGTAAGATTGCAAAGTGAAACGTTTGGTGCAGTTAACCGGGCTGTATTGAATCCAGACTAGACCGTTTTCACAGCCTCTTTGCTAACCTTTGAGCGGGCTGGGAGTCACGAGTTAACGTCCCCCGTTCCCTTCCTCTGTCCCCCACGGGGACACCATACTGTCACACACTCAGCCAGAGGAGCTGACCCTGCTGCTCATTCAGCTCCGGAGGCACCAGGCCAACATGGCGGCCGCTCGCCACCACACGCTGCGGCAGCTGCAGCACTTCAACTACAGCCCCTCTGGCCCCCACCTCCTCGGCATCGACAACGACCCCCTCTTCTCCTCCGGCCCTTCTTCTCTGAGGCCCTTGCTAGGCCCCCCAGGGCCCGTAGGTTCTGGGAGCAGCAGCCAGGTGCGGGGGTCTCCACTAGATTCTAGGAGCACAAAGTCTGGTTCTATAGCCACAAAGTCAGATTCTGTGCCGCTAGGTCCAAACCGGACTTTCATTTAGGATGAGATTAGGGATACAGCCAATGGTGTGGTTAGGGTTTAGGTTAAAGATGCATTCTGTGATTTATGGCCAATGGTTGTAGAAGTGCCACTTTCAAGCCAAAAAGGGTCCCCAAAAATTGCGTACTATGTTGCGCATGTGCCGATTTGTGCCCCATGTCTGCAAACTCACATTCAAACTTGTAATTTCCTTGTATGATAGTGATTGTGTTCATATTATCTGCTCATATTAACATGTTACAAATCTGGCCCATAATGACAATTTTAAACACATTTTATAAATCACAATAGTCCCAGACTGCATCTTTCAGTTCGAAATCACAATTTCAGAAGACAAATTATAGAAATAGCTGGGGTTTTTGACTTTGTTTCTATAGAAGCTAGTGACGACCCATGTGTGGTTGCCACAGCACTTCTTTACCTCAGCGAAATAAGCTCAACTTGGGCATGGCTGTTTGTGAGCGTTGGCCTGGCTGGCTGCACCCCTGTAGCACCCATAGTCCCTTTCTATAAGGCTTAAGGGGTGGGATGTGTAGTCCAGCAGGGCTGTGTCAGCTCCTTTTTGTTTGTTAGCATGTTGTGTTGTGCTAGCTAGCTTCCATGTAGTCTACCAAGGCCAAGCCTTATTTGACTTGATTTACTGTATAAATGGTAAATGTTTTATTTACCTGGGCTTTGATGCCAGTCACTTCTTCTGAGTGTCTTTGAAACGTGTTTGGCTGAGATGTTGCTGGTTTGCGTCAAAGTGAAGGAATTTTTTGGGCTTGTGATGTTGGAGTTGCTGCTTGTAGCGTGTTTCTGTTTTGTATGTGCACGTCTTGCATCTTTGGTTGCATTAAGTAGAGAAGCTTACGGTTGAATTGGATGTGCCAATGCATAGTGAAAAAAGTGTATGCGTGTATTGGCATGCGCTTATGTGAATAAAAGAAGGGGGAGGGTTGTTTTTCTGATTTGAACAAGCCTGAAGTATTAAATGATATTAGTCATCCCACCCTTAATTCATAGTTCATTATGAATAATATACAAAATGCATATTCAAACCCATGAAGTGGATTTGATGTCACTGAGTGGCGCTTCATCAATCCAATGTATTCTCACTAATATAATCTGTAAATAATGTTGACTGTACAGGTCAACCCCTAATATGGGATCCTGTTGCTGTATGTCCACACTGTATTGCCATAAAGCTTTGACCAACACTTCTCCATCTCTCCACCCGAAGGTTGACGACACCTACATGCAGCTGAAGAAAGACCTGGAGTATTTAGACTTAAAGGTGGGAACATGCTTTCTTCTCCTGGTTTCTGCCTCCATCCTCCCCTCCTCTGTATTTCCACCATTTGTCTGTGTAAAGGTGAAATGGCCTCTAGACGCTGGTCACCTATCCGTTCAGCAATTCCCCCACAAATGTCAGAAAGTAGCCGAGCAGTTAGAGCGTTGGATCAGTAACCAGAAATGTCACTGGTTAGATGTGCTTAGCTAATGAGGTGAAGAAAAAATGTAATTTAGAGGAAAAAAACATCTGTAGAAATGCCCTTGAGCAAAGCCCTTCATACCAGTTGCTGCTACCAGTGGCTTTAGAGAAGAGCTCCAGCTAAAAGATTAAAATGTGATCACAATAGTTTCCACTCCAGCTAAACAGTGTAGTTCAGAACTACTTCCTGTTAAGTAGCTATCTCAGTTTTTCGTATCTCTATTATTGATTTTAGCAATAGCGTTTAGCATTTCTCAGTGACCTTGTGTTAGAGTGATAGTCCATTGTCTTTTATTTAGTATGGAATAAACACAGCTCTTGTTTGTAGATGAACTCCACTTTGGATCGGCGCGTTATTCTAAATGACGAATGGTATCGATACTCTGCAGTGGTTGAGGTGCTGTAGTGTGACAGAAGTCTCATGGACGAGGCATTGTCAGCAGTCATTCCCTTGACTCTAGTGACCCCCACAGGCAGGTCGGGTGAAAGCTAACTCAGGTCATCAATCGAGAACGCTTGACCTTCGATCCGGCAAAACTTTTGGTTTTCATTTACTGAGATGTATCAGACTCTTATCCGGTGTGACTTAGAGTACTGAATGCATAGATTGTCTTACTTTTTCTTACTGGTGTGCATTTGGAAAAGGAATCTAGAACCCTGGTGCACCAGGCTTTATCAGTTGAACCATATGGGACCAGCGGTGTTAAAATAAGTAGGTCTTGGCCTGACGTTAGATGGAAGCAGGTTGGAATGTTGAACTATTCCGAGCTCTAAGAAATGCTGCAATCAGGCAAGGCGTTAACTGCAATAAGATCACAGAGTTGGGAGAAAAGGAGGGACATTTGTGTGAAAAAACATTGCTACCAACCAAGCTTGACTGGGGTCCAGGTCACAGCACCATTGCAACTGAGAGCGCATTCTTTTCCGCCCTGCCCTCATTCCTGACTGTTGTACATTTTACGTGACTGCTGCTCTATAAACAAGTTAAAGAAACTGCTCTAAGTGCTGTGGTCAAATTGCAAGTTGCTCACAAGCGACTGGCCGCCATTTTGTAACAGTGGCTCTCTATCTCCCATTTGACGCAGATTAAACGTTTAGAGCCGTTGATCCTCATGGCTCACCGTGTGCTACTGCAGTGCACTGCCGGGCCCCTATGGAACGTAAGCAGTGTGTGTGTAAATGTTTATGCGAGAGACCATTCCATCGCATAGCACTGTGTTTCTATGTCAATGGCTGTGTGTGGGCACTGGCTTGGCATTGACCCCTGACTGAATCTTTTTTTTTATTATCATTTTTTTACTTTGAGCCATCTCGCTCTTATCTAGAGCAACTTGGAGCACACATTTTCGCCCCCCCTTGTCTCTGTGATGTGACTGGTGGTTCTGGGATGGCTCTGCAGTGCATGGGCTGTGGATCATTCGGTGGTTGATAATAGCCAGCTGCTTGTGCCACCTTGTTACCTATCCAACGGATCTCCTTGACTGTGTCCTCAGTTCAACACGGCAGAAACCCGAGTGGTTCAAGCCCATTGGTTCCGAATAAGCCTCAGGATGTACGCCCCTGCCCCCTCCCCCCAACAAAGATGGTTGTACAAACTATGCTGCTTTTGTAAGGAGCAAGCGGTGTCTCGTTGCTTTTTTGTTGTTTATAATTAGTTTGTGTCAATCGTTTGCGATACAAGGCCTTAACAATTCAAATCTATTCATATTGGAGAAAATAAAATGGATGGAGCTTTTTTGTCTCTTTGTCTTAAACGGGTCATACATGATTCATCCTGACTTTAGTTTAATGTTGGGTTTCTCCATCATGCTTTCAGTGTAACCTCTCGCTGTCCTGAGTCGATGCATCTACCTGCACACGTACAGCACCAGTCAAATGTTTGATTGGCACACACGGTGTCTACACATTCAAGGTTATTTCTTTATTATTGCCATTTTCCACAATGTAGAATAATAGCGAAGACATAACTATGAAATAACATGTGATTGATTGATTGATTGAAATAACATGTGGAATGGTAAACATAAAACCGTTAAACAGATCAAAATGCATTTCTTCTTGTAGATCCTTCAAAGTAGCCATGCCTTGATGACAGCTTTGCAAACTCTTGGCATTCTCTCAACCAGCTTCATGTGGTTGTCACCTGGAATTATTTTCCAGCTGTCTTCAGCAACTGTCATGTGCTGAGCACTTGGTGGCTGCTTTCCCTTCAGTTTGTGGTCCAACTCACCCCCAAACCATTTTCGTTGGTTTGAATTCAGGTGATTGTGGGGGGCAGGTCATCTGATGCAGCACCATCACCCTCCTTGTTCTAATAGCGGGTCTTTGCCCAAGCAAGTCTCTTGTTATTTTTGTTTTTCTTCAGTCAAGGTTTCTTTGTGTGAAACAGGCATTTATGGTCAAATTGCTGCAGTGTCCTCTGAACAGTTCATGTTGAGATGTGTCGGTTACTTGAACTCTGTTATTTGGGCTACACTCTGAGGTGCATTTATTTGGGCTGCACTCTGAGGTGAAGTTAATTGGCGATTTATTCCTTTCCTCTGGCGGTCCTCATCAGAGCCAGTTTCATAATAGTGCTTGATGGTTTTTGAAACTGCACTTGCCGAACCTTTCAAAATTTTCCAGGTTGACTAACTTTCATGTCTTCCAGTGGTGTTAAACTGTTGTTTCTTTTTGCTTATTTGAGCTGTTCTTGACATAATATTGACTAGTTCAGTAGAGACATAATGGTGGTCTTCTGTACACCAGGCCTAATTGTCACAACACAACTCATTTGCTCAAATGCAGAAGAAATTCCACAAATTAACTTTTGACAAGGAACACCGCTGTCATCAGGGCAAAAGTAGTCTACTTTGAAGAATCTACAAAAACAAAGGTTTATTTCATAGTTTGGATGCTTTCACCATTATTCTACAATGTGGAATATAGTAAAACTAACGAAATACCCTTGAATGTGTAGGTGTGTCCGAACGTCTGACTGGTAATGTATGTAGAGACATACATGTAGGTACAGGTATACTATTTGAGAATGAATGTATTCTCTGGTCTCAAGGTGGATGGAAGCCAGGCATTGAAGGAAGCGCTGAAGCCCATCAAAGTAGCCGAGAGCGATGTCGACGTAAGTACGATCGAAAACACTGCAGAGCTGGGTACCGCATTGCTCACACAGGCACTCAAGAATGCAAGCTTCTGGCAATGTCTCTCCTTATTTCTCACTCTCTCTATGTCGCTCTATCTCTCTCTCTCACCCGCAACCCTCAGCAATATTTTGACTGCATCTGTGCAGTCATTCTTTTGAAATCTTTCTGCAGGAACTACCAAGTACTGTTGGGGGTTGGAAAGAGCAGTCTAATACAATAATAAATGGTCGATTTAGAGATAATGTGTATAATTTTTAACCGATGTACAAATACCATGAATGTAAAAGGTGCATGCAAATGTAACAAAATCTGCTTTGAAACAGTGTAACGTTTGTCCTGAAAAGAGAAGCTGTCAAGAATTTTAATTACAGGAATCAAAATAGCATAGGATATTTTTGCTTCAGCTTCAAGGGAAGATTCATGCCTTCATTTTAGAAAAGAATGTTAGTTTGAAATGAAGTTTTGCAAACCACAGCTGGAACTATTGAGGGAGTTGAGGGACTCTGCACTTTGCACTTTAACAATTTATAGGATGCTGGTGTTTTTTCATGAATATTTCAGTACATCAATAGCACAATATTAGTGCACGAGGAGACGCAACAACAAATAAATTATGCATTCAACAGAATGGCAAATTGAAGTTAAACTCTATGTACATGATTGGACCCGCAAAATAAACCAAAGAACCCTTTCTCGTTCCAAAACTACTAGCGATAACTATGAAAGTACTTTGTCCTAACTTCAGTGTGATGGAACACTGGTTGTTCTCTTCCAACACTGACAGTTACTGATTTTGTCATGACTTCCAGGTTTCTTCATGGGTTCAAAAGCTCTCTAAACAGCAGTGCGCTTTTTCAGTCCAGGGTAACCTTAATCAGAGAATAATGAAAAGGGCACAGATTCCAACACACTTTGACTAAAGGGTGGAATGTGGTGGATTTGCATAATGGCTTCAACGTGCATAGTTATGCACTGATGAGACAGTTGAGGATAGACACACACACAAACACACACACACACACACACACACACACACACACACACACACACACACAGCATTTGAGAGAGGCTATAGACGTGGAGGAGTGACACCGAAATACACTTCCCACTCCAGTGTGGTGCGAGAGGCGATACAAGCAGGTTTTCCCACTAACGATTGACATCCTTTGTGGAGCCCCGCTCTGTAAGCAGACTGTTTGACCGACTGACTGACTGACTGTGGCCTACAGGTGAAACTCAGTCGGCTATGTGAGCAGGACAAGACGCTGAAGGAACTGGAGGCCCGGATCAGCTCGCTGAAGGACGATAAGGTGCTGCATTTCTATGTCACAGCGTTGGTGTCTATATTTGTCATCTGCCATTATAGAAAATCCATTTTGATTCAATGTGTGTCAGCTTAATTCAAATCACCAGCATATTCTTCATTGTGGAATTTCTTCCGCTTGACAAATATTTCAATGTTGCACATTGCTGGTACTAAGTACTCTACACCCTCCCTTTTCTTTGTTTATTCATAAATGTATTCCCCCCCTAACTACTGGCCCCTCGACCCATCAGGACAAGCTGGAGTCAGTGCTGGCCGTTTCCCACCAACAGATGGAGCTGTACCGGGATCAGCCAGCCCACCTGGAGAAGATAGGCTACCAGCAGAAGCTCCTGCAGGAGGACGTGGTGCACATCCGGGCTGAGATCTCCAGTGTGTGCACGGTGAGATGATCCGGTAGCCATGTGCGTGCGTCTGCTTCTTCAGGGGTTTCAGGCAGCCTAACACTTAGAGCATCAGTAACCAAAAGTCAGCTACAACATATCCCCAAGCTGGGAACACAAAAAGCATCTGGCTATAAATATCAAATATCAACTTACATTGCAAAATAAGTGTAGGTTAATGGTCAAATTAATGGTCAAGTTGTTGGACGATAACTAAAGGCTCTCTGAGACATTTACTGAGGGAACATGTAAGAGAGGTAAAGAAATCAGTTTGGATATTATCCACCCACTGAACAGTCAACATCTAATACTGCCAATCACGATGCAGACAAACCAAGAGGACAACTAACAGTGATATATCTAGTACTGCCATAAAGTGTTCTCAACCTCGGTGAGAGCAGGTTCACACTGAGCACATGACAGACATGAAAGAGTATGGCAATAGGTCAGTGATGGTCTGGGGAGATCCTTGGAGGATCACACTGACTTCCACATGCTAGCCAACGGTACCCTGACTGCTGTTATGTACCAGGATGCTGGTGCAGTGGGCCTGGGGTTCCTCCTGCGGCAGGACAATGCCCGGCCCCATGTGGCAAGAGTGTGTAGACAGTTCCTGGATGACAAAAGCATTGATGCAATTGACTGGCCCTCATGCTCTCCAGACCTGAATCTAATTGAGAACCTCAAGGACGTTATGTATCGGCGCATCCGATGCCATCAAGTAGCACCACAGACTGTCCAGGAGCTCCCTGATGCCCTGATCCAGGTCTGGGAGGAGATCCCCCAGGATACCGTCCACCCTGTCATCAGGAGCATGCCCAGATGTTGTTGGGAGTGTGTACAGGCACATAGGAGCCATACACACTACTGAGTCACATTATGAGTTGCTGTGATGAAATTCATGCAAGTTAGAACAGCCTGTGACTTTAATTTTTTACTTTGATTTTCAGTGTGAGTTTGAATCCAGCCCTCAATCAGTTGGTGATTTTGGTCTCCATTGACCGTTGTTACATCATTATGTTCCCAACGAATTACACCATGTACAGCAAAGATTTTGATCTTTCATATATTTTGTTCATCAGGACCTGATGTGTGATTTAAGTGTTCCCCCACATTTTTGAGAAGTGTATGTAATTTTTTTGATCCACCACATTGAAAGATGTGGTGAAGTCCATCCGCTGACCTGTCTGCGTCATGTTGTTCAGGAGATGACCCGGGCCTGGGAGGAGTACGGCAGACTGGAGAGCTCCGTGGACCAGCTAAGAACCGTGCTGCAGGCCCACATGAACCACAGCGCCACCCCGCAGGTGAGAACTGGTACTGTGCCTAGACTGAATAACACAGCTTGGCGTTGTACGGTGCTGCTAATCCACTCTTCTATGGACAGTGTCCACAGGAATGGCTGAACAAAGTCCTGTTCACTGTTTTGAAGTTGGCTATAGATTGCCACATCTCAGGTGAAATGCATGTGTGGCATAACACATTAGCAATCTGCTAAAGTGTGTGTGTGTGTGTGTGTGTGTGTGTGTGTGTGTGTGTGTGCCATGTTGTAGCAGGAGAAGACTGAGATGAAGCATGAGTTGTGGAGGATTGAGGATGTGATGGCTGGCCTGAGCTCCAGCAAAGCCAACTACAAGATCACCATCGACTCATTGCAGAACCCCGGTGGGACAATCAGCAACTGCCCAAAGACCACTAGGCTATAATAAAATTATTATGAATAACATAATGTTAAAGGCCACCAGGCTATAATAAAATAATGAAAAGATAATGCATCCATTCTATCGAATCGAAAGGTTGATTCGTTCCTTCTAACTCAACTTTCAGAGAGGAAACTAGTGCCTTCAGTGTCGGACCTCTCGATGCCTTCCCAGAGTGCCACACTGCCCTTAGGGGAGGTCAGGCCCCCCCCACGCAGCTCCCACACACTGCCTCACAGCACCGTGCCAAAGTGGGTGAGTGGACTGTTTTTTTCTGCTGGGAGATATGTACCTCTCCATTGACCAGAGTGTGTCGGCTACGGAGAACAGGTGTATCAAAACCCTTAAGATGCACAGGAATGGTAGATTTGTCTAAACAAAGTTGCATGGCTGAGTTGAAAGAATGCCTGCCGCCTAATCGGCGTTTGTGTCTGAAAGACCAACTGACTGACTAATATTTGATTCTTCCAGTTGATAACCACAATACCTCACCCCACTTTATATGCACATTGGAAGAGAGGCTCCAAGGTCCCTCTCCCGGGCCTCTGCCTCCAATGATATCTGAATGATACTTGATACTTGAAAAGGGTTGTGACAGACTACCCGTTTGGATATGGCTCCGGTACAGGCAGAAAACGATGCCCCTCCCAGACCGCCCCTGCCCCTCCTCTACGACTATGAGGACCCACCCCCCACAATCCCACCCCTCCCTAAAGAGGCGTCGGCGGTCGTAAGACACATGTCGGTCCGGGGTCTGAAACGTCAGTCAGATGAGAGGAAGAGAGATCGAGAGAGTGTCGGGTCTATCAACGGAGACTGTAAGGTCAGGAAAGCCTTCATTTTGATCATGTTTGTTCTGTTCTTTCTTTCTTTTAATAATGCATATTCACTTATCTTCTTAAAGATGCGCCACAAGTGGCTTCTCTGCTCTCTGTTTTTATAAAGTTAGACAGTTATAATGGTCACTGAGCCAATTGACTCTCCCCAGTGAACTCTCAGGCAGCATTGTCAGGAACTATTTAAGCACCTGTGAAAGGCTGCATTCAATTTCAGAAAGTCCCCTACCCTGCTTACAACGCGTCTGAGACAACTGCAATATGGAGGAAATGAGTTGCAGACACACCTTTCCAGTTAATTTTTTTGAACGAGATTGAATGAGGATCAAGGGAAGTGCAACATCGTTTTAAAAACGTGTGCAGCCTTGGCCTCAATGTGAAAACAAATGTGTCTGAACTTTGGCCAATCTGGTTTGGGAAATCTGCGCTTGTGACTGTCCTAATACTCACGGCCGTGATGTGTACAGGTGGAGCTGCGGTCCTACCTGAGTGAACCAGAGCTGCCAGGGATAGGCCGGAGTAGCTCCGGGACTCAGCTGGATTACCAGAAAAAAGGTATGGTCAGCTAGCTTGGGTTCCAGGCTGCTTTCACGGTTAGTCCCTGTCTCAGGGCAGCGGTGCTGTCTGGACGGGTTTCTGACATGGTTCTTGTTTCCCCCAGGCCAGTCGGGTTCATCGACGAGGCTCAACCAGTCCAGTAACATCTCCTCCTACGTGACCCTGAGGAGAGGGGCGGGCGGCTCCTCGGGCAGGGTGAGTTACCTCCCACTGGCTGCCTCCCTAAGGACAACCTGTTCTCCAGACAGTCACTAGTCAGTCATTTGACTGACACCATATTTCAGAGAAGTATATATACAGCATACATGGGATGATAAGTTAAAGGACAAACTGGAATAAATGAGTGGAGGAACATAGTGAATGCAGATGCTTCCATACTAGTGTACTGCATGATACAATTAAACTACTGACATCGCATCAGGCACAGTGGCATGTATAGAAATACTGAGCAGGCCCATCTGACCTCCAGTTTAGAGCAGTATAGCAAGAGGAAAGATCTACGTGTTTGATAGCGCTCTTCCCCACCAACCTCAAAACACCAAAGGAGAAATGATCTCCAGTAGAGTTCCAGAGACGTAGAATCTAGGTCAAGGCGGAGTGGTGCTGTCCTGGAGGTCGTGGTGGCCTTACTTTGCTGTTTAAAATGTCTTATGTATGTATACCCTGTACGGCGTCCTTGAGTGTCGAGAAAGGCGCCTTTAAATAAAATGTAGTATTATTATTATTACTATTACTATTATCACTTCATGACGTTTTTTCTTTTAATTTGTCACCCGTCTGTTAAATACACTGATGAGCCAAAACATTGACTACTCACATGTGATGCAAATAACATTGATTGTCTCCTAACAAAGGCACATGTCAAGGTCTGGATAGATCAGATGGTAAGGGAACAATCAGTTCTGGTTGTCAACGTATTGGATGCCGGAGAAATGGGCAGGAGTAAAGACCTGAGCAAAATTGACAAGGGCCAAATTCTTACGGCCAGACGACTGGGTCAGAGCATCTCTGAAACGGCAAGGCTGGTCCTGATCAGCAGTGGTGAGTACCTACCAACAGTGGTCCGAGGAGGGACCAACCACAAACCGGCAACACTGTGTTGGGCGGCCAAGGCTCATTGATGCGCAAGGGTAACGAAGGCCATCCCATCTGTTCTGAACCGACAGAAGGTCAACTGTGGCACTAGTCACAGAAAATGTTATTGATAGTTACAGGAGAAATGTGTCACAACACCGTACATCACACCTTGCTGTCTATGGGGCTACGCAGCCGCGGAATACGAGTGCCCATGATGACCCCTGTTCACTGGCTGAAGTACCTACAATGGGCACACCAGCATTGGACCTGGGCCTTGGACCAGTGGAAGAAGGTTGCCTGGTGCCGTTTTCTTTTACATCACATGGACGGCTGTGTATGTGCGTGACATTTGCCTGGGGGAGTGATGGCATTAGGTTGCACTGTGGGAAGATGACAAGCCAGTGTGATGCTCTGGGCAATGTTCTGCTGGGGAACCCTGGTTCCAGGCATTCATGTGGACGTCAGTTTGACACGTGCCACTTATCTAAACATTGTTGCAGACCAGGTACGGCCCTTCATGGCAAGGGAATTCCCAGTTGGCAGTGGCATCTTTCAGCAGGATTATGTGCCCTGCCACTCTGCACACATTTTTCATGAATGGTTTGAGGAGCATGTGTCGTCCTGGCCTTCAATTTCCCCAGATATCAGTTTGACTGAGCATCTGTGGGATCTGCTTGACCAGGACCACGGCGGCCCCACCTCACAACTGACAGGACTTGAAGGATCTGCAGCTAACTTCTTGGTGCCAGATACCACAGGTCCTTCATGGGGCTCAGTCCATGTCTCAGTGGGTCAGTGCTGTTTTGGAGGGACATGGAGTAGTCGGATGGTGATCATTTTTTGACTCATCAATGTGTATGTAGTAAGTGATCATGTACCTACTGTAAAGGGTTTTTTATCATTTATTTATTTACAGTTTTATGTTTTTATTTGTTACAGGGAAGCAAGACCTTGCTATGTGTTTTAACTCTGTTCATCTCTTATTGTTTGTATATATCCCTGTAATTTATCTCTATCTTTTGCGGTTGCACACAACGCTGTTCGGGGGGTTACGTATCATGAGGATGTCTTAATGAATTAAGATAAGACGTCTCTCTCTCCCTCTCACTCTCTCTGTGTTTCCAGGAGAGACCTAAGAGTGCTTTGGAGCAGCTGTACTCAGAGCAGCACCCCCAGCCCCTGGCCCCGCGGGGACGCATGACCGCCGAGGAGCAGCTGGAGCGCATGAAGAGGCACCAGAGGGCTCTGGTGCGCGAGCGTAAGAGGAACCTCAGCCAGGGGGAACGCCATTCCACCACACCCCCCGGCCAGCGTTCCTCCTCCTCCAGGCCGCTCTCCTCCACTGACCCGGGCTCAGTACGTTACCCCCCTCCCCACCCCCGCAGCAGGAGCAGGGACCACTGCCACACCGAACCCCCCATATAGGAGCCGTGGCCATACGGGGCTAACACGATAAGCGGCTAGCACTAACCCTATTCACCGATCACCACCCAACCCGTGTGTATCCAAATGGCAGTAACACTAGTAACGTTAGCATTGCGCTAACATGCTACAGGCCGATGGGACCATCTGGTGCTAAGTTGCGGCTAGCTAGGCCGGGCTGCAGAGCAGTGGGACTGTGCGTGGTGGAGGCTGATTTGGGGCATATCTGTCGGAAGGGGTATCTGTCATGGGGAGTGTATCTGTCTGAGATGGACTGTGAGACAGAGCTGTTCCCAGTGTTAAAGTGTAGGGCTTAACTTTACCCTGTCACTAATGCCCCTATGTGGTAACTCACTGACACACATTGAATGTATATCAAGGAAAAGCATAGAGGGACTGGCTATAGTCATCACTCAGCCTTCTCTCTCCTCTCCCTCAAAAGAAAATAGATTACCATTATATGTACATTTCTGTACGTGTACATTTCTATTTATTTACTGAAGGATATTTTCAGTAGCCTATACATTTGTAAAATTATATTTTATAGACGTGTGATCAATGGGAATGGGGAAATGTGGACCGAGTTAGAACACATCAACCGGGTGGGCAATAAGTGGCACCAATCTTTACCAAATCATGACCTCCTCGCTCCCTGAAATCTTGGGAATGACATGAATCCAATGAAATCAGTGCCTTTATTTTTCTGGTGTATGATCATCTTTTAGTTTTTCTCACAAAATTCACCTTCAACCAAATGTCTTTCCACCTTCTTCGTCTTACGGCCCGCAGTGGCTATGGCTACCACAGAATGAGCTGAAATGAGCTGCAGATAGCTGGCCTACATATGTTGGAGGTTTCTTACGCCTGCCAGCCTAGGATACCCAACAGAAGTGGGACAGCACATTACAGAGACTAATGAACATCTAATATTAACTAACACACAATCTTAACCAGATTGCTGTGAAATCCTCAATAGCTTGCGTTTCCCATTAACCCTTGTATTCCTGGCTCCCACTACTAACATTTGGCAATATGTAATTCATTAACTTGTTAACTGAGTTTTTTTGTGTCCTTTTTTGGTCCTTTAAATAAGTTTATTTACATACCAAACAGTCTCTATTAAAACAGTTTATTTTGTAGTTTTACACTGCATCAACATTATCACCTTTTTTGACCACAGCAGAGATGTTTGTACTTGACCGTGAAAGACCCCTACAGCGGTCCACTTTCACGGTCAACGTCATAGTCACCGAGCACCTTTAAGTGGCCTTTCGGCCTCTGGGATCCTCCTTACCGCAGGTGAAAGGATAGGAAAGGGAATGAAGAATGGCCGCCAGAAGCCTACCATCAAGGAAGGTGTACATTCTGCCATTAGTTTCACCCATCACATATCTTTTTATCAGCTAGGATGACAAAATAGCACAAATGAAAGGACGCTAGAGAATGAGTGCATAATGAAATAATGAACAGCTAATGCTATATTTATCTGTCAAACTGAGAGGCAATGCACAAATTCTTCATGCCTGTTTTTTTTCTTATGTAGAGATTTGCACTCAAGAATAAAGTAATTTTGCTTCTAAAAATCAATTCTGGCTGTGTTTTTCCATTTGCCAGGCATTTGATGAATATGTATGCTTGAATTTTTCCTTGGTGTGGTTTTCTCCTGTCCACTAATCACAGTTAGGCATGAAATGCTCTTTGTGATCAGTGCATGGAAATACACACACTGAAGTGGGGATGATGCATGGATGGGTTGGCTAGCTTGGTCTCACACACATACAGTAATCACTCTGTCCTACAAACATGTTTATGGGGTTTGAAATTTCAAAGGATTGTTTGTGCAGACACAGGTTAATCCTTCTATTGGTGGTTGGCTATGTTGTTACTGTCACTAATTTTTAAACTCTCTTTGGTAATCCTAAAAACAATGTAATGCCGTTATTGCTTGTGTGTAACTGGGGATGAGAATTGCATATGCATGCACATGTGTAGATACATATACATACAATGGGTATGGAAAGTCACTACCCTCTCTTGAAATGTTAATCTTTGGTTTACTTACAGCCTGAAATGAAAACACATAAAATCTGACTTTCCAGATTTATCTACCTACAGTAACCCACATATCCAAGTGAAAATATTTTTTCGATAACAAAAAGATTAAAGTGGTAAAATACTTTATTTGGAAAAGGAAACAGCCCCCAAGTTTATAGTTGGTAGAACTACCTTTTGCTTGAATTACAGCCATGAGTCTCTTTGAATACATCTCTACTAACTTAGTTCACCTAAATTGGGCAATATTTGCCCATTCTTTCTTGTAGAATTGTTCAAGCCCAGTCAAATGGATAGTGACACATTATGGACCGCACTCTTCATGATGGGATTAAGGTTGTGGCTCTGGCTAGTCCACCTTTCACCTTCTTGGGCTTCAGCCACTGTACAGTTGTTTTGGCACTGTGCTTTGGGTCACTACCTTGTTGAAACGTGGCCCATCTTACAATTTTTTTACTTCCTCTCAGAGGGTGGCAGGTTCTTTTCAATAATTATATATTTTTTTTCATTGATCATTTTCCCTGACAGTCCTTGCTGAAGAAAAACACCCCCACAACAGGATGATGCCACAACAGTACTTTACTCTAGGGATGGTGTTATTTTGGTAGAAAAAAATGTATTGGGTTTTTGACAGATATTTTGTTTTGCGTTCTAGCCGAAAAGTGTTTTTTATAAATGTTGGTCTTTTCTGACCACTGTACCTTTTGACACTCGGCCCCGGGAATCTACAATGTGCCTTTTGATAAAGCTCAAATGAGACTTGATGTTGCAATTTTTTCTTGCAGCCCTCCCTAGAGGCCAGATCTGTGGAGTGATTATGATACCATGGACACATTAACACATTGACCAGTTTTTGCTATTAATTCCTGAAGCTCCTTCAAATATGCCATTGGCTTCTTGATCAGTATCTCTGATCAGTCTCCTCCTTGCCCTGTCATCCAGTTTGGACAACCTAATCTATGTAAGTTCTTGATGGTACCATGCGCCTTCCACTCCTTAGTAATGGTCTAAACCAGGGGTGTCAAACCGGTTCCATGGAGGGCCGAGTGTCTGCAGGTTTTCGCTCTCACCTTGTACTTGATTGATTAATTAGGTCTCTCATTGGTTAGTTTCTATCCTCACCTGGTTGTTTAGGTCTGAACAGGGAACTAATTTAAAGGAAAAAACATAAACCTGCAGACACTCGGCCCTCGGTGGAACCGGTTTGACACCCCTGGTCTAAACTGTTCTCCAAGGGATAGACACAACCGTGTTTTCATTTCAGGCTGTAATGCAACAAAGTGAACATTTTGAATGGGGGGGTGACTCTATGCCAACTGTACATACACACATGTATACAGCTTCGGAAAAGATTGAGAGACCACTGCTCCCTTTTCTTTCCTGTCCAAAAAAGTCAAAAAGGAAAGTTTTGAGTTTGGAACAGAAGCGTTTAATTTGCAGTGGTCTCTTCAAAAGGTATTGTATACTTTTAATTCAACACAATAATTTCTCAAACACAAAATATTTTATTTAGTAGTATATTTTCAGAGAAGCATTGGTTTTAAAAATATTGGCACTTCTAAGAAATATTTAAAATGAAATCAAACATAGTTGTATATTTTATGAAATTCAATGCTTTTTAGAACAGTATTGATGTCTTTCACTTATGTTCTGTTCCCCTGCGGTGTAAATATGAGGACACACAGATGTAAAATCCCTTTGTCACCCATCACCATGGGTAGAAAGAGCTTTTGACTGAAAGCAGGCTGATGATTGACCTACACAGATCAGGTAAAAGGTATAAAAGCATACACAAACAGTTGAAAATACAACTAAGAACAGTCTGGGCAATAATCCAAATAGTTTCATAAGTCTGGAAAAGTAGCAAATTTGCCAAAAAGAAAACACATTTCCGTATTGCCCTCTCACATGGTTAGGAAAATCGTGAGGGAGGCAAAGAAGAAGCTGAGGATCCAAGTTTCAGAACTACACAGTAGTGGAATCGTGGGGTTATCAGATCTCAAACTGTTAGGTGCCACCTCAATGTCAGCAAGCTTTTTGGAAAGGTTGCAAAAAAGAAGCCCTTTGTGAGCCCAATCCACAGATTGCAATGGCTGAACTTTGCCAAGCATTTTAGGAACTACAATTGGAATCAAGTATTGTGGTCAGAAGAAACAAAAAAAGTATTGGCCATGCTCACCATGTTTAGTGAAACAGATGTGGACTATACACGGTATAGCCACAGCAAAATGTGGTGGATCATTGATCATTTCCATATGCATTTCTACAAGTGGTCCAGGCATTCTTGTTAAGATTGATGGCATAATGAATTCTACTAAATACCAGGAAACTTCAGGCCAAAACCTGGTTGCCCTCTGCCAGGTTATTAAGACCTGGCAATGGATGGGCCTTTCAACAAGACGATGACACTAAATATACATCAGAACCAACACAGAAGGGGATATGGGACCAGAAAATGAATGTTTTACAAAGGCAACCTCAGTCTCCGGATTAGAAAACATGAATTCAATAGGGTAGTCCAGAAACGCAAATTAGACTATCAAGGATTTTTAAATGTGTTGCATGAAGTGGTCAAAAAAACCTGCAAAAATGTGTGTCGATCTCAGGGCTGTTATCCACTCCAAAATGTATGAAATATTGATAATAGGGGTGCCAATATTTTTTAAACCAAGGTTTTTAGAAAAGTATCATACTGCTCATTGAAATGTTTTGGGTTTTAGAAATTGTGTTTAAATAAAAGCTTCCGCTCCCCATGATGTCTAAGCCCAAAATATATTTGTGTTGTACATTTTTTTTATTCACTTTTGCTCAATATCAGGAAAGGTGCCAATACTTCTTGATTGGACTGTGTATACCTACGGCAACAAACGTATGTGTGTATACAGCAATATGTATGAATCCACCCTCTCACACTTAGTATATACCCCATAGAGCAGGGCTGCTCCATCCTCGTCCTGGAGATCAACCATCCGGTAGGGTTTCTGTTCAACCTCATTTGTGGCTGACCTGACTTAGCTCATTATTAGAATCAGGTGTGCAAAATTAGGGCTGGAGTGAAAACCTACAGGATGGTGGATCTCCAGGACCAGGATTGACCAGCCCTACTACAGAGTATATACAAGTTAAGCTGCTTAAATTGGGACCGGGATATCATTTTATAATGTTTTCTTTCTCCATTTGTAAACACCAAGTCTTTATTTGTCTTGACCGATATAGTGTATATAAAATGTCTATTGAATATCCAGGCACACTCCCAGTTTATATTTAAGCAATAAAACATGAGGGAGTGTGGGGTATGGCTAATTACACCACAGCTAAGAGCTTTTCTTAGGCATGATGCATCACGTCATGGACACAGCATTTAACTATGGCATACTGGCAATATATCACAAACCCAGAACACAATAAAAGGAGTAACATGTGATGTCATGTCATACCTGTGGTATACAGTCTCATATACCATGGCTATCAGCCAATTAGCATTCTGAATTTCAAGCACCAAAGTATAGAGTATACAGCATAAACACATTATGCATGTCAACGGTGAGGCCTGCTACAGCATTCCTTCTCTTTTTGTCCCTCACAAGCCCACCAGTGTAAAAACATAACACAGACATCTCATTTTTGGGGTCATTAGAATTTATAGCTCAAACCATTCAGACTTTTCAACTCTTTTTGGGAGAAGACGCTTTCACAATCCTCCTTTGTCTCATACAAACAATTAGTTGTTATCAGTGGATGCAGAAGAAGTAGAGGACAACAAACCAGAGGTCTGTAGCACAATTCTTTTTAAGTGGTTAGAGCATAAAGGTTTTGGGGAATACAGTGGGACTTATTCACTGTATTGTTGTATAGCTGCTGGCTTTATACACTCATTATTTTTTAAGATTTTCTCCTAATTTTAATTTTTTCTGATTTAATTAATGCTGATATTATACAACAATTTTCCCCTAGATAAAGTGTTGTCTGTCTTTTCTTCAGTAGTCAGATAAAAGTGTTTAGACGCACTGTCATCAGTCTCTTTTTTAGTAAATGGATGAAGTAGCTAGTTAGAACAGTTGTTCATCTCCCCTATAATAGTCAAATAAGGTAAAAATGGAACTGTTGTCTGTTTCCCCTTTTAATAGTCTGATAATCTAGTTGAACTGTAAACTAGATGGAACTGTCCATCTCCTCTTCAGTAGTCAGATAAAGGAACTAGTTGAACAGTTGTCCATCTCCTCTTCAGTAGTCAGATAAAAGAACTAGTTGAACAGTTGTCCATCTTCTCTTCAGTAGTCAGATAAAGGAACTAGTTGAACAGTTGTCCCTCTCCTCTTCAGTAGTCAGATAAAGGAACTAGTTGAACAGTTGTCCATCTCCTCTTTAGTAGTCAGATAAAGGAACTAGTTGAACAGTTGTCCATCTCCTCTTCAGTAGTCAGATAAAGGAACTAGTTGAACAGTTGTCCATCTCTGTAGTAGTCAGATAAAGGATCTAGTGTTGTTCTACCAGTGACATTAAAGAAGCTTGTGGCCCAGGGGTGCCTCTAGTGCATGTGTATCGCTACGGCATGGGTTCAAATTTGGTCCACTGCTGCTTCAGCACTATCCAATCTTTCCTACTGTCTATCATCTGGCCATTGAAACATTAAATGGCCAAAAATATTCCAATAATAATGAAAGAAATATCCCAGACTAGATCCGCCACACATTTTTGACATTTTCAGATGAGTTTCTGTCTTTCACTGTTCTACCAATCCAGTAAATGGGAACAAGTGTCACTTCTAAATATTATGGTCTGTATTGATTGTCCACTGAAGAAGTCAGATAAAGTAACGGTTTTGTATGTCTTCCCCTAGAGGAGGCGAGAACAGCAGAACTTTGATTTGCAGCAGAAAGCTCAGGAGGAGCGACAGGGTGCCGAGGGCCAGAGTGATGAGGGTCAAAGCGAGAAGGACAGGAAAACGATCCATTCAGATGAGTGGCTTACAGTGATGGCCACTCCCATGATGATTATGCACACAAAGGAGACGGACCTGGAGCCCTTTGACTACAACCTGGACCTTAGTCGTGAGGTACGCTCACCGAAGATTTACAATTTTCTCCTTTTGGTTTAAAATGTTCTTTAAAAGCAATGGTTACAGCTGCCATTGGTTTGTTTAGCCCTCTAGAAGAGAAATTGTAGAAACAAATAAAAACAGAAATAATGTTAGATTACTCAAAAGTAGGGGGCCCTGTCCTAACTACCACTACTAGCTAGCAAAAGACATGTATCTAATTCTTTTACTGACTCTGCTAGCTATTTTGGATAACTGATCATGGCAACGTTGCATTCCACTAAATATTTACTACTGATCTACTGATAGCTTGTTGATTATTACTAACTATTAGCCTGCTACAGTACTTAATAAGAGTACTGTTCAGGAGAAACATTGCCTGCTCAGCATCACTTTTCAAGTCCAAATCCTCCATCTCTTGAAAGTGATGCCTGTATACATTTTAGTTTTCCCTTAAGCTTTATTCCAATTTTTTGGGGATTTCACTGCTTGGCCTGGGCAGTGCTGGCCAAGTTCCTTATTCTCCATTGTAATGTATGATGGTTCCTTATTTTTTATTGGTCTGTGGGCCTTGGGAAATCTATGGTTTGGCTTTCATTAAACATACCTTGCATTATTTGTAGCCCTAAACCAGCACACTTGATTCACTAAGGGTTTGATGGTGAGTTGAAAAGTCTATTTAGGTGTGCAAGCTTTGAAATAAAAATATATGGAGGGGCCTAGAAGAGTCTATTTAAACATAGTCCAGATCAGAAGCATGACCAGATGTACAAAGACAGGGACAACAAGGGGGGCTGGGGGGGGGGTGTCAGCAGAGTGGCAACTGAAATCGTCAGAAATCGTCTTGATCTTCAACACAACCAGGAGACCTATGGACAGGGACAGCAACAAGACTTTCAAGTCTGGTACTCCGCAGGTGTGGTCCATGACCTCATGTCCTTTAAAACAGGGAAGGAGACAGGGTACATTTTGAAAATGCATTCCTTAGATCCTTAGAACAAGGATTTATAGTGGTGAAGGAGAACTGACCCTACTCCCCCAGCACAATAATATAGCAGCTTAAGACCTTGCGGCTGAGATGGGGGGTCCAGTCACACTGTGGCCCTATCCGGGGGAGGTCCCCCAGATATGTATTTATGGCTGGATCATTTTAGTGCGGTAAGTAGGAGCAAGTCCATGTATTGATTTATTAACAATAGAACTTTTAAATCAGCCCTAACCCTAACAGGCAGCCAGTGTAAAGAGGCTAGTACTGGAGTAATTTTAGTTCTAGATCAAATAAGCTCATGAATTGGTGAATACTATTCTAATCCCTAATGCAAATTGGTTGGTTGACTGCATTTCCTTCACTATTTCTTCCTGTTAAGCTGTCGAAGCCCCAGAAGGTACCTATCCCAGAGCGCTATGTGGAGTCTGACCCAGAGGAGCCTCTGAGCCAGGAGGAGATAGAGGAGCGTCAACGCAGAGCAGACCGAATCAAAAACCTCCTGGCGAAATCCAAGTAATGCTGACATTTCATCCATTCAGTTGTTAATGACATCGTGATGGCAGTGATAGTATAACATTTATTTTATTAAACTTTTCATTACACACATTTTAAATGGTCTGTACCGAGTTATCACTAAAACGTGGATTCAGTATTTCACGTCTGGTCACGAGATGGTGCTTGAATATACAGTGGAAAATTGACATCACATTGTCCAGGCTAGTGTAGGGTAGGACTGAACGGGCATTCCTTGGCTTGACAATTAACACTAGGGGATTCCATAGTGACTTACAGTTAGGTCTGAAAATAACTGGACACTGACACATGTTCTTCTTTTTGCTGTTTACCAAAATAGTTAAATAATGAATGTGGGCTTAAAGTGCAGTCTCTCAGCTTTAATCACATCAAAATTGGAGGAAGGGTTTAGAAATTACAGTTCGAATATGTAGCCGCGAAAATGTATTGAACAATTGACTCAAAAGCTGTTTTATGCACAGGTGTAGGCTATTCCTTTATTTCTTCGTTGAGCAGGTAAAAGGTCTGGAGTTGATTCCATGTGTGGCATTTGCATTTGGAAGCTGTTGCTGTGAACCCTCAACATGCATTCAAGGGGCTGTCAATGCAGTGGAAACAGGCCATCCCCAGGATGCAAAAAAGTCCAGCAGTGAGACAGCAGGAATATTAGGACATTCTGGGAAAAATAGACTGGTGAGCTCTGCAACACAAAAAGGCTGGACGTCCACAAGACACAACAGTGGTGGATGATCATAGAATCAATTTCATGGTATAGGAAAACACCTTCATAACATACAGCCAAGTGAAGAACACTCTCCAGGAGATAATCATTATCCAAGTATACCATAAAGAGAAGACTTCATGAGAGCAAATACAGAGGTTTCACGACTAGGTGCAAACCATTCATAAGCCTCAAGAAAGGCCCAGTTCTGTAACAGCATTCTTTGGACAGATGAAACTAAGATCAAGCTGTATCAGAACGATGTAAAGCGAAAAGTTCAGAGAAGGCTTGGAACAGCTCATATTCCGAAGCTTACCAAATCTGTAAAACACAGTGGAGGCAGTGTGATGGCATGGACATGCATGGCTTCCAATGGCACTGGGTCACTAGTGTTTATTGATGATGTGACAGAAGACAGAAGCAGCCAGATGAATTTTGAAGTGTATAGGGATATATTGTCTGCTCACATTCAGCCAAATTCAGCAAAGTTGATTGGATGGTACTTCACTCTTCAGATGGACAATGACCCAAATCAACCCAGAAGTTTCTTAAGTTTTTTAAATTAACATTTTATTCATGACTATTAATTTGACCAATTACATTTGAGCCCCTGAAATATGGGGACTGCTTATGAAACCTTTTGCAATTCCTAAAAGTTTCATATGATATTTTTGTTTAACCCTTTGATTTAAATCTGAAAGTCTACACTTCAATTGCATCTGAGTTGTTTCATTTCAAATCCATTGTGGTGGGGTACCAAGCCAAAATTATGAAAATCGTGTCAGTGTCCAAATATGTCCAGACCTTACTGTATACTCTGAGATCGAGGGTGGGTTATGGTCATGATCTTTTCTTTCTCTGCTACGTGTTGGTTTGGCTGACTTCCCGTTAAAGCAAGCAGTGTGATATTAAGCTGAACGGCTTGATAAATCTTCTGGAGGATGCATGTCATGATCTTCAACTCACCTGAGCTTGTTAGAGATGCTGCGGTAAGAGGATGTAACAACAAATCAGATACTATAAAATCAGAAGAAAAAGGCAGTAACATGTTTTGTTTGTGAGAAAATTAGCTACTTCTTACTGAGAAAAGTAATACATTTTCTGACTACAACCCTATTTCCTGAAACCACTAATGGAAATTGGCGAATCTAGTCCAGTTTAGGACTTAATTTTGTCAGGAAGCGAACAAACAAACATTTCAATCATAACAAGAAAATGTTTAGGTGAACATCCTTTTTGGTCCCAAATGTCCTGGTTACCTAGCTAGTGCTAGTGTCAAACAGATGTGTTTGAGACAATTTTTTTCTTTTGTTTCTTTTCTAACGTTTGTATTCCGCTGCCACCCATGTAGCAGTGCTCAGAACATACAGCCGTCATCTGGTATGTCTGAGCAACTGGACTTCACTGATCTGGACATAGCCATCCAACAACAGGAGAGGATCATGACTGTGTCCCACGCCCTGGCCTCTGAAGCCTCTATCATGAGCAAGCAGTTCACAGGTCAGTACACACACACACACACACACACACACACACGTAAACAAACACAATTTACAAAGATGCCTGCAGCAACGTGCGCACAACCACCCTCCAGAAAGCCGCTCTATACGTACTGTACTAATTGCACATGCAAACGTGAACATACACACATTTCTCTCCACTGAACTGTTTGGTCAATAGTAGAAGCTTGTCCAGTCATCTTTTTCTAAGAGGGGTAGAAGTGCACACTTCTGGAAAAAGAAGAGGGGTTAAGAATGGGGTGCCAGTAAACAACACGTGATGGTACAAACTCCATGATGATTTTCTGGAACATAGCTAGGATCAGCTACCCATCCTAAAATCTTGACCATTAGTGAAAGAAACGTAAAACAGAGCCAAGATAAGCAGTTAGGGACAATTTACAGCACAACAACCAGACATTCTGTCATTGTCCCTTGTTGTACAGAGAATGATATGCTGGAGATGGTGAACAGATCTAGTAAAGGTACACCGCACCTCTTCCTTGTGTTGTGTCCTTAAAGAACTTTACTTTCTAACCAATCAACATTTTTATATACATTTAGGATGTAACTAGCATAAGTGTCCAGACACTGTTTTTTTTATATTTTGCAATTTCAGGTTTTAAGAAACTTTCCCCAACAAAATACTTTCTCATTTGTTATTATTGGGGCAATGCAGGGAATTGAACAAAGGCTCCAAAAACAGCCAAATACATCCATTTTAGAAAAATCTAAGCTCTCTCTATATTCAGAAAATTAAATTAACTCAAAATTTTATATTCTGTTTTGTTATACTAGCGCAGGGGTATTCAAATCTTACTCTACAAGGGCCGGAGCCTATTGGTTTTCTGTTCTACTTCATCATAAATTGGGCCCACCTGGTGTCTTGAGTCTGAATAGAGGGATGCAATGAAGAAATGGAGTGGAACTGGTTTCGAGGGCCAGATTTGAATACACCTTATGAGACTGTTTCATGGGGGAGGAGGGAGGGAGAGGAAGGGGGAATCAATGGCCTCTCTGTCATTGGGTGTTATGAGACAGGAGGCGCGAGGTCCCACAGGGTTAAGCATGAGAGTGGCTCATATGCTTGAGGTCAAGACTGAGCGAC
>JACXGJ010002778.1:0-46719 GCA_016801105.1 Esox niger | reverse complement strand
CGTGCTGGGAGGAACAGGTTCAGGTGCAGTCTAGTCTATTATTAGTCTTACTCTGCAATTACTTCAATGTTAAAATGTAGTTATTTGAAATACTAAAACAAGTAACAACTTAAAGGAGATGAAACCTAGAGGGGTTTCTTTAACTCCGGAGATAATCTTAAATATGATCCTGTGGGTTGTAACACCACTTAATCAGGAGTTGTGCAACACCTTGTCTGACATGGTGCACTGCCTATATGATGCTGTTTCATGTATTCTTTAAAGCTGAAACTATTTTGGTGTTGTTGTATAAAAAATCTTCTAAACACTATAATGATGTATGGAATTCGGTGTTGCGCAGACACTAACCGGGCCACTTAATTGGGTATTTGTTAGGTATACCTCAGGTATACCTTCTCAATAATGCAAGTAGCCAAAGAGCGAATCACGTGACTCCAAGTTAATTGTAATAAAGCCTGCAAACACGGTCAAGAGGTTTAGTTGTTGTTTATTCAAACATTTGAATGGGGAAGAGACACGATCTAAGCATCTTTGATTATGGTATGATTGTTGGTGACAGACAAGGATTCCAGCTTCTTAGTATCAGCTGACTTCCTTGGCTGGCCTCCAGGTGAATTTTTTGAAAGAATGGGTGGGGGGGTTGCAGTATTTGCATCTTCTCCACCGTTCTTCTCCTGGCTGACTTCCTCATTCACACTGCATGACCTGCAGACATACCCATTCTCTTCCCCTTCACATTCTAAGACAAATCTGCATTAGCCTGTTCTTTCACTGCTTACTTTACTACTCCCCTGAGGAAGTTCAGTAAGAGGAGCTGGCCCTGCTGGCTGCATCCACAAGGTTCCAGAACCTGCCATCCCGCTCCAATGGAGATGGTGGTGCGTTGATCCTGATGCAGCATGCGTGGGCACAATTGCGACAAGATTGCTATAGTTTTCCCAAATGCTTTTCATCAGGGATCTCTAAGTAAGTTTGGCCTTGGACGTGTTTTTTTCTTACCAAATATTCGATTGGCTGCAATATAAAGAAGGCCAATTAATAGCCATTGTCTCTGTTTTTAATCTCAATAATTTGGCACACATTTCTGAAAATGTGTTTTGGCTTGGTAATGATGGGGTATTGTGTGTAAATGGACAGCAAAAAAATCATCAACGATGAATGAAGTCATGAATTATAACACAATAAAATGTGGATACAGTCAAGGGGTTTGAATACCATCTGAAGGCACTGTTGGTAGGGGACAAAAGGCAGAACAAAGATGGTCCTGCACACAGACATGTTTCATATAGGGTTGCCATGTCAACATTGTATTTTTAGAAACCATATGATTATAATAACAAATGGAACATAAAACAAAATAAAGGAGCAGAACATGGACAGAATTAGCTCAGGGACACTTGAAAATCATGGCCAACCTTGTTCGGCATTAAAACATTATTGTTATGTTATGTAGAAATCTATATAACTACAATATTGACTAAAAAGCATTATGGTTGTGCTCTGTTTATTTAGTCAAGTCCTTTACTTGAATTAGACTTAAACTAATTATATTGTAATCACTAGTGAAAAAAATCAACTCTATCTTTCTGATGAAGATACAATATGAATTTTAGTTCCAGCCATGGCTTGATGGGTGGCAGAAGTAACCAACAACACCACGACAATAAGGGCACCTTGAATAGGGTCCTCAATTTGAGGCAACACAGGCCAGCTGCCTCTGATTGGGGACAACTGGAACAAAACACAGAGATGCCTAGAGGCATCTATTGCCTACAAGGTCTTGACTATGGTCTATATATATATATATATATATATATATATCTCATAAAAAGGTTAATACAAAATGGAAAATGTGTATACAAAATAATTTTTCTCCATATTTTACAAATGTTTGCATTGATATTTTATCTGTAGAGGGGAACATGTTTATATTTTGAGTGTATTCTGTCAACTGTGTTAGAAGCTTTCAACGTCACTACTCAAAATAAGGAAAATATATTTCAATCAGAGTTCTGCAACATAAATAAAAACCATCCAAATGTTTGCTGTGCAAAACCTGAGAATTTTTATACATTTTAATTATTAAAGAAAGTAATTATGATTTGTATTACACATTTAATAGTAATTTAATGTTAGAATTAAACAACTTGACATTTTGTTATTATTAATACATATCTGTAAAGAAAATTTCTTTTTATTTGTCCCGATTTCCTCTAATCCCTGAGATCCATTTGGGAACACAGCTAAATCTTTTTCATCCAAGGTTTTTTTTCACATTTCCTTTCTGGCCTTGACGATTGACAGAGATCCATGTTGCCAAGAGAAGCAGCACATCAGAAATTCCTGGGGTGGGGGGGTGGTGGTAGACGTACCTGATAGGATGCATGTAGGGACTCTCCACAGTGACTCACCCTACACTGGCCATGTGCTGCCACTGCATGGGAATGTTTGCTATTATGTTTGTGTATATGTGTCTGTGTATATATGGGTGTGTGTGTGTGTGTGTCTGTGGTCCTATTTTTACTATATATTTGGGGATCAGAAGGTTATGTTATTGAGCTTAAGAATAGCATATGGATTAGTGTTGGGGGCTAGGGAAAATAGACTTGTTTTTCTTATCACCACAATCATTAGAAAAATTAATATATTTGATTGTGTGTGATCTACATGTATGTGTTGTACAAGTTGGAACCTGAAGTCCCCATGAAATTAAATGACCCCACCAAGGAAAAAATGACAATGAGGCAGTTACTTTAAGGTTCAGACACAAGGTTTAGGTTACGTTTAGAGTAAGCATTAGGTTTAGGGCTAGGGGACCACTTGTCACATACCTAGAACTGGCCCTGGGAATCATAGAGATCTACAGTACAAATCGATAAATTTGTCTCTGTTACATAATGTAGCAAACCTTTTACTTTGGTGGTATAAACTACACTGACTAATCACTGAGTCACCAGACATGTAAAATATACAATAATAAATGATAGGCCTCTTGACAATGTCTCGTCGACAATACTCACCTCCCTTTCCACCTTCTTTGACTCTGTCTCTGTGCCTTTTCCTTCCGGCAGACTACAGTCTCTCTTCCTGCTCCATGGCTGAGTCACTACGCGCTCATAAAATAAGGCAGTGAAAATTAAGGAAAACAAATCCTCCAGAGGATCTGATATTTTTCCACTCATTCCTTTTCAAATTCTCTCCCTTCTGTCTCTCTCTCTCTCTGCAGTCAATGACTTGGTGTACAACATAATTCCCTCCAACTATTGTGTTAACTGATCCACCTCACTACGTCTGGACCTCATTCTCATCTCTAACTATTCTTGGCTAGCTATTTGACAATCTGACCCAATCAACACTTCACTTCTCCTTACTAGTAAAGTCCAACTGGCTGACAATCTGACACTCTTTCCAGATCTCCCTATATTGTTTGTGGACCTTCTTCCATTCCTCCCTTTCGTCATTAAATCATTCCTCACCCAGGGTTGTGTCCCTAACTACAAGTTGGCCAGAGTCGCACTATTCAAGAAACCAACACTCAACCCCTGTAATGCCAAAACTACAGACTGGTGTCTGTCTCTCTTTTCTTGCATTTGGAAACAACAAGGTAGGTTCAGTGGGGTTGTTGTTGAATCCGAATGTTGTTGGGAGTGATGTACAGAAAACGCTAAGCTAAGCCAATAGCATATTGCTATCATGCTGCTTTTGGCTTCTCCATCTACAAAAGCAACTGTTAGAAGTTGAAAAATAATGGCTTCGAGTTCTCTAGCCAAGTTTGGCATGGTTGACATTGCTTCTCGCTTTCCCTCTCCTCAATATGTGCACTTGCTCTTTCCTCAAACAAACAGCCACTGATCCAATGTTATCAGAGAACGACACTGGTTCTTTGAGTCACAGTGAGGAACGGTTTTGAAATCAGTGAATGCAGGTGTACGCTGGGTATTTATAGCACGTGAGGTGGGGCTTCCTGCTGCTATAACCATGTGGGGTCTTATCAGGCATGATTGTCCTCAGGGAACACATTTTATAGACATAATACTAGGTTTGCTGACAATTTTTATCCATATGAAGAAATACATGAAGGACACTTCAGTACTAAGATATTTATTCTTTGTCATACATCTTCGGCAGATCAGCATGACATGATGATAGCCCTCAACAGAAGAACTTAATATCATGTAATGGGTATTTGAGGGTCTATGCTACAGCGAAACTAGGTAGAACCTATATTGAAAAGACTGTGTGAGGAAAACCAAGTAAAGGGTTAGGCTTGAGTATCGTGAGTGAATATAAGGAACCACTCTTAAGTAGTTTTCCAACTGAAGAACCCACAAATTGAGCTTTTTTTTATTTGAATTACACAATATTTTTCTGTTAGCCCTTCCCACTTCCCTGAGGACGCATGTGCGTCAGACTTGGGTCGGAAAAGAGGAGAAGTACTGCTCTCAGAGGGAAGGAAACACATCTGGGGAATAAGGAAAGAAAAAACAAGTAAAAAGAGGAATTAGAGTGAAGCAGGGGGAGTGTGCCAAATATAGTCAACGTCCTCTCAGGCCTCACTAAACCCCCCCAACCCACCTCCCGCTACTCTGTGTTAGTCAGCAGACCCCCTCCCTCAGTGGATGACTAACTAGAACACCAAACCCCTCAGCCATTAATGAACCTCACTTCCTCCCAGATCTCATACTCTAACTCTGCTGAGGCCCCATCACCAACCAAACATACACATCACCCTGAAGTGTTACCCACAGGGGTTGGGTGGCCAGGGAGAGAGAAGACATAAATATACTCACAAAGAATTATATTGTGTATATACAATACATAGAACCAGTATTTTGACTACAGACGAAAATCTATTAGTGCATATACTAGCAGGTACACATTATCATAATATATAAAAATATATATATATATCATGACTTCCACTGAATTATTACGTAGAGGTATTGTGTTATAGTTCTACAGTGGACTTTAGCCCATTTGTAGAGACTGTTGGCAGCAGTGAGATGGTGGGTGGGACATTACACAACGAATAAACATGTGCAGTCATTTACACTGCCTAGTAAACACTGGTGAGACAAATATGGTAAAGCCACATGTGGAGGTTTACTGTACGTAGCAGTGACAAAAGTTTAGAGACAGGTCCGGATGGGAGAGACAGGAAGTGAAGACATTTCACACAGGTGTTGTTGGAGAACAGATACAGTGTGGGAGGAATCCTGAATTGCTGGGCTTGCCAAAGCAAACAGGAAATTGGCAAATACATTATTATGGGCAAGCCTTGGTTTAACTGTGAGAACTGGAAAGAGAAATGACAAATGTAGACAGGGAGATATCTTACTGTACTTAGGAAAATAAGTGTACGTGTGAGTCTGCATGTTATGACACTGGGAAACCTGCCGTCCTCATATCGAGCTGCTCACTGCAAATTGTTCTCAGCTGTCAGATCAATGTGAGAGCAATATACACCAGCCTAGATGGAATACAGCATTTGTTCTATGGTAGTGAATCCCAAACAATGTTGTTTTTCTTGGGTGGACGTTTTGAAATAACTAGGCTACAGTTGCTTTGCTACTTGAATGTAATGTGCATTTGCGTAGCCATTAAGTGATAAACACATTCTGACACATTTTTGTCAGAATACCAAAGCTTTACTTAATAGTTAATTACTTTTAGTAGCCTTTACTTAGATTCTTTGTAGGCAGTAAAACAGTTTATATATTCTTAATATTTTGGGCTGTGAATTTCATACCCAGAGATAAAAGTTTTGGGCTCACACAGACATTTCCTTGTTTTCCATGAAAACATGTATGAAATGAGTTTGGATAGGAAATACAACATAATTAATAGAAAATGTAGTCATTGACAAATAATATTTGTGTCTTTCAAATATGATTTCGTCAAAGAATCCTCATTGCAGACCATGGGGTATTAGTTGTTGATTTGCTGTGATCTGAAGAGATTTCTCCATGCTTGCTGAAGCACCTCCCACAATTTGGCTCGATGGGCCCTTCTTTTACTGCTTCTTTTATCAGCACAACAGTTTTCTGCTAACATACACCGATCAGCCCTAACATTATGACCCTTGACAGGTGAAGTGAATAACACTAATCATCTTGTTATCTGGGCACCTGTGAGTGGGTGGGATATATTTGGTGAACATTCTGTCCTCAAAGCTGATGTGTTAGAAGCAGAACAAATAGAAGGATCTGAGCAACTTTGACAATGGCTAAATTGTGATGGCTAGTCGACTGGGTCAGAGCATCTCCAAACTGCAGCCCATGTGGGGTGTTCCCGGTCTGCAGTGGTCAGTACCTATCAGAACTGGTCCAAGGAAGGAAAAGCGGTGAAAGGCTCATTGAAAGCATGTGGGGAGCGATGGCTGGCCTGTGTAGTCTGATCTAACAGATCAGCTACTGTAGCTCAAATTGCTGAGAAGGTTAATGCTGGTATTTATAATAAGGTGTGTGGACACAGTGCATCACAGCTTGTTTTGCATATGGGGTGTAGCCGCAGACCAGTCAGGGTGCTCACACTGAACACTGTCTATTGCTGACAGTGCATACAATGGGCACATGAGCATCAGAACTGGACCATGGAGCTATTGAAGGAGGCCTGGTCTGATGGCTCACATTTTCTTTTTCATCGTGTGGATGGCTGGGTGCATGTGCGTTGCCTACCTGGAGAACACATGGCACCAGGATGCACTATGGGAAGAAGGTAAGCCGGCGAAGGCAGTGTGATGCTTTGGGCAATGTCCTGCTGGGAGACCTTGGGTCCTGCCATTCATATGGATGTTACTTTCACACGTACCATCTACCTGAGCATTGTTGCCAATGATGTGCACCCTTTCATGGCAACAGTATTCCCTGATGGCATTGGCCTCTTTCAGCAGGATAATGCGCCCTGCCACAAAGCAAAAATGGTTCAGGAATGTTTTGAGAAAAACAAGTTCAAGGTGTTGACTTGGCCTCCAAATTCCCCAGAATTCAATCCAGTCGAGCATCTGTGGGATGTGCAGGAGAAACAAGCCAGATCCACCGAAGCCCCAATCTCGCATCTTACAGTACTTAAATAATCTTCTGCTAACGTCTTGTTGCCAGATACCACAGCACACCTTCAGAGGTTTAGAGGAATCCATGCCTCGACAGGTCAAGGTTGTTTTGGCAGCAAAATGGGGACCTACACAATATTAGGCAGGTTGTAAAAATGTTATGGCTGATCGATGTAATTGTAAAGGCGTTTTCTAATGATAAGCCTTTTAAAATTATAAACTTCAATTAGCAAACACAACGTACCATTGGAACACAGGTTTTATGGTTGCTGATAATGGGCCTCTGTAGATATTCCATTAAGAAAATCAGCCATCTCCTGCTACAAGTCATTTACAATGTCTACACCGCATTTCTGATCAAATAGATTTTATTGAATGAGTGGACAAAAAATTTGCTTTTCTTTCAAAAACACCACCACCACCACCAACTTTTGAGTGGTATTGTACATGTGAATTTTAGATACAACAAAATGTTGTAATTTGTTGTCTGCAACTGATCTTGTTACTTAAACGAACATCAGTATCTAACAAGTGTTGCTACAAGCTCATAATAACACCATTTAGACTTAGTGAAGTATGTAGAACACAAGGCTGGTTTTAGCTGATTAGCAAAGTTATGTCTGCTTTTTAGAACATGTTTTTTGCACAATAACACTTAAGGTCAATTTTACTGTAATCTCAGACGTTTTATCATGAACATAATGGCAGACAGACATACATATCCACTCAGATACATTTAAATAGGTGCATGAACAATCTAGATGGAACATATATATGCAATATGCATTACTGGAAATTAACATATAGCATAAACTCTCAACCATCAAATTCCTTCATTTTCATGCTCTTCACACATTGTAGATGTTTAATATTCTTTGTCAGCGAGTTATCGACCATTGACCTTCACCGATAAAGGTTCATTTTATTTTGATTCAGTTTATTTCCAAAGTGCTCCACCAGAACTGTATCATTTACCATATCAGACAACTTATTTATGATTAAACAACATACAGCACAACTGAATATATCACAGCACAGACCCGAATATATTGTGATCCTCGCAACGCCTCTGATGTATAAAATACACAATCACAGAATGTATCTGCCTTAAAAAATATAAGGGAAAAATAACCCAGCTAGGTCTGTCTGTCTGAGTCTTGTAAAAGAGAGTGAACACAGTGATCCGGGCCCAGGAGAGCATTTAATAAGTGGACGAAGAAACAGAGTCACAGCTAAAACCAGCATCCTGCTCACCTTTCCCTTCTTCCAGTCCTACCACTGAGAGCTACTTTCCTGAGGGACCTTTTATCCTCTTGCATCGAGGCCTGATTGGGGGCAGGTGTGCCTCATGAAAGGGTTGCAGCAGAGCTGCGTTCAAGGGCCCCATTTTGCAGTCCAGAGCCAGGGGGTCCTGCCTGGGGCATTGGCTGGACACTGATGCAGGAGAGGGTTCATTACATCCATAGTGTTATATGTGCTTATCTGTCTGCCTTGCCAACAGTCTGTCTCACCCTTAATGCACTGCTGCTCTACTCTGTATCTGCTATGTCTTCCTGTCTGTCTGTCTGTCTGTCTGTCTGTCTGTTTGATTGTGAGTAATGCCTGTTGCTTACTATTTCTGTCTGTCTGTGAATGGATATGCCTCAAAAGAAATGCACTAATGCATTATAAGTGTGACACTTATCTCCCACTATTAAATATGATGCATTCGCCTTGGTGTCATGTGGATAACTTCTGTAGGCATCAATATTCTGAAGCTCACCTTTCCCCCACTGAATGCAAAGTATTCACATCACAAGTCTGTGATGCAATTCTCTATCCGTGAATGGTATGAGGCTACTATCCCACATGTTTAATAGACTATATTCATTTAAAGGGGCAATCTGGAGCGATCTAATATTCAGAAATAACTGGAGGATATTCTTCCAGTGCTTCATGTAACTGGAGGATAGTCATACAATGAAGAATGAAACTTCAGTATATTACCGACAATGAATTGAGCACTGTACAAACAACTCCTTGAGGAAAACCTACTGCCCTCTGTAAGAAATCTGAAACTGTGACAAGGATTTACCTTCCAGGATGACAACTTGAAGCACACATCCAAAGCTACTGTGAAGTGGCTAAGGCATAAAAAAGTTAATATCCTTGAGTGGCTCAGTCAGGATTCCTGACCTAAATCCGACTGATAATCCATGGCATAACATGAAGACTGTTGTCCGCCGATGCCCCCGAAGGAACTTGGCAGAGCTTAAGCGGTTTTGTAAAGAATAGTGCAACATTGCCAAATGTAGGTGTGCAGTTGCTAGAGACATATCCCAAGCGACTCACAGCGGTAATTCCTGCCAGGGGTGCTTCCACCAAGTATTAACTTAGTGCTGCAGAGACATACTCAACTATGATGTCAGTTTTGTGGTATGTAGACACCTGGAAAGAAATCCTTCACTCAAGAAAACTCTGAGACATTGACACAAAAGCCTTTAGAAAAGGAGCAATGGTTGGTCGACTTTCTTTTAGGCACTGTATGTATGTCTGTCCGTCTGTCTTTCTGTCTTTCAACTAGCTTGCTTGCCTCTCTGTCTTCCTGTACGTCTGTCAGTCTGTCTCACCTATTTACCCAGTGGAGCTAAACCCTATCTATTAGTCAGATGTTCTTGCCAGGATGTGATTGATGTATGTTGTTCCCTCGGTCTGTAAATTAATGTATATATATTCCCTTCCACCACCCTTCACTGAAGCATTTAAAGTGTGACATGTATGTCCACGTTGAGCGCAATGCAATTACCTTGACATCATGTGACAAATTTCTCTTGGCATTCACATTATCAGGCTAATTGTCCCCCCATTGAACACATTGTTTTTAATTAGTCCTTAAGTCTGTGACAGAATTATGTTGGCAACTCTTCCCCATGTTTAATGTATTCACTTAAGGGGCAACCTAGAACGGCTACAAAAGACGTTGACCAATAAATTAATCATTTTCATTCAATAATTCTTGAATAATATAACTTGACATAATAAAATGGAAAATTGAGAGCAATGTACAGAGTAGACCTTGGGGAAAACTTGCTGACCTCTGCAAGTTAGATCTAATCATTGAATAACTTTATCATCCATACTTCTTGTGCACATAAACCCATTGTGCTACAGATCCCAGCTTCTCTTTCTACTCATTGGTCTAACCTACTTGGATAATTGATTGAGGATTTTTAAATACAGTGGATATACAAAGTCTACAGATCCCTGTTAATATGCTTTGTTGAAGCACCTTTTGAGTTTATTACAGCACTCTGTCTTTTGGTGTAGGCGTCTATTAACACGACACATTTTGATGTGGCAATATTTGCCCACTCTTCTTTGCAAAATCGCTCCAAATCTGTCAGATTGTGAGGACATCTCTTGTGCACAGCCCTCTTCAGATCACCCACAGATGTTCCATTAGATTCAGGTCTGGGCTCTGGCTGGGACATTTCAAAACATTATCTTCTTCTGGTGAAGCCATGCTTATGAGGATTTGGATGTGTGCTTTGAGGCGTTGTCATGCTGAAAGGTGAACTTCATCTTCCTAACGGACACCTGAAGGTTTTGTGCCAAAATTGCCTGATATGCTGCCACCACCATGCTTCACTGTGGGTATGGTGTTCTTTGGGTGATCTGCAGTGTGTTTTTTGTGACAAACATACCTTTTGGAATAATGGCAAAAAAATTCAACCTTGGTTTTATCAGACCATAACATATTTTCCCACGTGCTTTTGGGAGGCTTGATGTTTGTTTTTATCATTACTAGTAGTATCATATACATGATAATGAGATGGCGGTCACCAGTCAGTGTCCCCAGAGGAGCAGAACCTAAATTCAAGTATCCTCATTGTTCTGCATTGTTCTGGTAAAACGAATATGTGGCTTTTTCTGAACTATTCTTAACTCCCTGAACAGAAAAAAAAGCCCCCTTTTATTTTCGGATTAAGTCTTCTGGTTGCAAGCACGTGCGCTAATATTAAAGAACAAGATATAAGGGAGTGTTTTATTGAAAATGAAAGACTATATTATTGCATGTATATAGGTATATATATCTATATATATCTATATATATCTATATATATCTATATATATATATATATATATATATATATATATATATGTATATATATATGTATGAGACTCCAAATTGAGCTCAGATACATTATGTGGCCTCTGATCATCTTTGAGATGCCTCTAGAACTTGGAGCGTAGTTTTTTCTTAAACGTTGGGTTTTTATTCAAAATGTTTACACCAATTTTTTTAACGCAAAATAAACACAAATTGTGTCCAAAGTAATAATGACTGCATTCCAACTTGTTTGTTCCCCTCCTGAAGCTCTTTGGCACCCCCCTGGGGAGGTGCGTGTCACACTTGGAAACCCACTGCAGAAACCATACACCAACAATGATGACCAATTTCAAGAACACAAGAATGATCAGATAATTGTCTGATCCCTCCTAATGATCCAGTTAGAATCACATGATCCTTCCTTAACGCACAGGAAGTCCCACCCTACTGACTACATTAAAGGGGGGAAACCATGCCTTAATCTCCCTGATTTCGATTTTGATAGACTAGTAGTTAGAGATCAAAAAGTGAGCTGACACAGTGATAATAATCTGCTTAGTCAGTGGGCAAGGCTGTTAAACTTAACTGCTCCCAGGTTGATGCTGAAAATGTCAGCTATATATACTGTACCTGGCAACATATGGGTTAAAATCTTTTTCAGACAAAAGCACCCAGATATTTTCTGGTACTGTTCTGTTTCTTCAATAAAAAAATATATGAAAGAATATTCGGTAACAATTAATATGAAAGACAGTTATAACTCTTTCATAACATGTAATAATATTGACTTAAACCTGCCTTGACACATATGTAACCTTGTTAAGACATATATTGTTCATTTATGACACTATATAAACATTTCATCACCCACAAAACATACTATCCAAGGTACAAATAAATCGTACAAAATCAGCAGGGGATCAAATACTATTTTCCTTCACTGTATATAGATTTCAACCATGACTGGGAATACAGATGTGTATATGGAAGGTTACCCCATTTTGTGTTGAAACATGCACCTGTGACTATTAACCATTCAATCACATACAAGACCACCGTCTGAAGGTAAATGCAGAATGAGTATCTTGTTCAACAACATAGCTGCCTTCACCCATGGTATCATGTATACCCTTGAAGCAGAGGAGGTTGATACCATTAGGTAAGGTAGGCAGCCACTTGTGGCCCCAGAAAACTTTGGGTCCCTTGAAAATTCAAACTCAAATAGATATTAAAATGTAATATAACATTATTTTTTGTAAATATTTTTTGTCTTAAAATCTGATTGTGTTGCTCAAAAAGACAAAATCAAATCATGCCTTCTAATAAAGTTGTGCTCATAAGTTTGCATACCCAGGTGAAAATAGTGAAATTTTGGCATTGATTTTGAAAATATGACATGCTTTTTATTAAATGTTTTTTATTTAAGGATAGTGATCATACACAGCCTTTTATTATCACATAGTTGTTTGGCTCCTTTTTAAATAATAATGAGAACAGAAATCACCCAAATGGCCCTGATCAAAAGTTTAAATATCCTTGAATGTTTGTCAAGATATAAGCAGGTAAAAATTACAATTAAAGTTGATTTTCACAAAAACCTGAAGCAGCCCAAAAGACATTAGGTAGCTTACTCTGTCAGTCTGAGCCTTGTACAAAACACAAGAGAGGGACAGAAATGTTTTCTAAAATATGAAATGCTAGTTTGTGAGCAGGGCCGAAAAAGAAAGGAGAAAAATGGCATTAGTGTCCATAACGGTTGTAGCTTTGTGGCTGCAGCTACTGCTTCTGTCATGAACATGAATAGCTTAGTGGCTGGGACTATTACATACTGAATATGTCTGTTTTACAGTCACATAAGAAAGCGCCATCCCTGACTTGCACCATCACATACGGCCACCAGACAGAGGTTAAGACATTGATTCAATTCCTTCGTGTCGTTCTTCTGACATCACTCATGCTGATTATAATGATGCAAATGTTGATTATAATGTTGATAGCGACAGTGCAACTCATAACAAATTAAAGATGTTGACATCTTGACTCCCCAAGAAAGCTCTGACAGTGTAGTAATACCAAATATAATGTCTGTTCCAGGTATATGTGGCCCTCCCAGCTGACAGATAAGGAAATGTGCTGGATAGTGAGAAAAGAAAGGTATATGAATGTACTTGATCATGATTAAGAAACTGTACATGGCTAAATGCTTTGTGCTTCACTGTAGTCATAACTTATAAGGCAATATGTACCATTCAGATCATTGTTTTTAAACTAACTGATTTTATCTAATGAAAGGAGCAGTAATGCAGGTGTTTGGAAGTGGTAGTTCCATTCAACAGGAAAGAAGGTATGTCCAAAATGTTGCTGGTATGTCTTTCATAAAGACAATAAGGTAAAAAAATAGAGGATGTTTGGGCCTCAACTAGTCTCTGCCTAGGGCCCCCAAATCTCTAAAGCCACCTCTGCCTTGAAGTACCCCTTATACAGGCAATGCGCGGTGTTCCAACATGGTGTGGCGATTTGGCACTGCTTGAGATGAACGGACAGGGATGCTCTGTCACGTTGCGCTTTAGCCACTCCTTTCTGGTACGTCGGGCGCCTGCAAGTTCTATCGATGTTGTCGACTCACGAACGCGTTCTCCTCAATGTGTGTGTACCCGCAATGCATACTTGGGTGAGCAAGCAATGTGATACGGATCAGAACGGCTGATATAATCTCCACTGTCTCGCACCTGGATATAAAAAATCTTCCACACAGCCATGTGCTTTCCTTCATAAATAAACAAAATAGGTTTTTCACACAATTGCACCATCTTTATCTCCCAAATCAATCGTAATATGTATTGAGTATTTCATTAGGTGTTTAAATTAGTCTATTCCTCGTACGTAGTATTTATTTGTTTATACTGTTGCCGTGACAACGTCCTTAATACGGAGGCCCACTTGGAAGTTTGCTAGCTGAAACGCGAAGTCAGGCTACTAGTGTAGCCCAAGCGTAGCCAAGCAAACAGGAGGCCAAGCCAAGGTTGTCCGACGAGAAAGTGTTTAGCTTGGGTGCAAGCTAAAAACAAATTAGAAGTTGAAAGTCCCCCAGGTGTTTACTGGACTGCTCACCACAGAATCGGCAGACAACCCAAAATGAGTCTGGATAAAGCAGACCTATGTGATTCGTTACTAAATTGGGTAAGTTTGACGGAAGTTAATGTATGTACATATGAACGCTAACTAGCAAGCCTAGTCAGTACCCTAGGCTAGCTAGTTAACGTTAAATTGACATCTAACATGATGTTAGTTCTACCCTATCAGTCATCCGCCCGACCTCTCCCTGGCCGAGACGTAGATGTAACAGATGGCGAAATACTTGTTTTTGTACTTTATTATAATGTAGGCACAATTAACTTTTCTTCTTGGAACTTGATACCATTAAATGTTAGCTAACTGTGTAGTGTTGTTACGTTTAGATGCTACGCTAGTTAGCGACATTGTTTTGGGTGATCTCCAAAAAAATTGTCATAACACGTACGCTATAGTAGCTTTCGAGGACAAACTCCATAGTTACCAAACAGCAGATGAATTAGCAACATGCTATCTTACGCAATTAGTACAAAGGTCTAGCACCAGTAGTACTATAATCAAGCTAATGTCACTCACCTCTACATTAAAAGTATAGAGAAAGTCGTTTTTGACAACCCGCCTAATTATGTTGCTCAGGTCTTTGATATGAAACAACAATGAGTTTGCTGGAAATACCTTAGTGTACAAGCAACTGATCTTGCCAGCTAAGGCGCCACCAGAGGTCTTATCATTAGGAGTTAGCAAACACGTCATTACTAACCATTCAGAAGTAGAATGATTTTATATGATATTTCTAAAGGCCACCATCAAGAATCAATCAAATGTATATGTTCCTTTTAATCATGAGATGTATTTTTTACAGCAATGTAAAATATTAAAAATAATTCCTACTTAAAACTAAGGCGAGCAAGCATGCAGGGCCATGTGTTTTTAATTGATATGAATTCTAACAAATTTTCTTTGTCAAACCCTTCTAGCTACAGACTTTTCAGCTGCCCTCATGCACCAGCAAGCAGGACCTGACCAGTGGGGTGGCCATTGCACATGCTCTACACAGGATGTAAGGACAATCTTTTTTGTGTTGGTGGGTTTGGTGGTAGGTGTTTGCTAAATTCAGTCAAGCAGGTAGAAATCAGACATTATTTGCAGAACCCAGCATTATGTCAAAGTTGCAAATGGCAATAGTTAGAGGTTTGAATCAGTTCAAGTTATTCTCATTTGCCTATCTGTTAAGCAGAGACATTTTGATTTAGGCCTTCGGTGAACTACTTTGAATTGGGCATATCAGAGTCAATTTGGTCAAGTATGCAAAATCCTTTTTTTCATAGTTGGAGGATGGGCTGTTACTCTGATTTGTAATCTTTTTACTGCCAGAAAATAGGTGTATATTTCTCAGTGTCTTGTAGATTATGCATAGGTGTTAGTTTGTAAAAACAGATGTGTGATTGTGCAAGGGCTTTTCCATTTTAGGTCCAGATGACCTTCAGTGTCATGTGCTTTGGTATTTGTATGCCCTTTGGTCCACACAAACACATTTTTGTGTCAAGCTGGGAACTTGCTGTGCTTTTTTCCATCTGAAGGTTATTTTTATTGGGTCATAACAACAATTTGTCAACAGTGACCTACTTGTTGTGACATTTATTGCAATGATGACATCATGACAGAGTAGTAGGGTTACAGCCATGTATCTGTAGTTGTAGGTTACAGGTAAGACATCGAATTCCTCTGTATGGCCCTAGAATATGCTATGTTCTTCCTGTTAACAGAGATCCCACCTGGTTTAATGAGGCATGGCTGGGCAGGATCAAGGAGGATCATGGAGCCAACTGGCGCCTCAAGGTACACTTGTAAGACAGCTGAATATCCCCGTGTTTCATGGCACATATGCAAATATGACTGGTAGATTCCTGTATTATTCGGCTCATTGGTTTCATGTTCCTGCAGGTCAGCAACCTAAAGAAGATTCTCCAGAGCATGCTTGAGTACTACCATGATGTGAGTTGGTGATCAGATGGAGTAAATGGACGCCATATGCACTTCTCCTGCCTTTCCTTCATAAACTCAATCTGTCTTCTAGACGTTACTCAGCATTTAATGAGTTTTTTGGACCATTTGAAATATAATTCCAAAAGACCTTCTGTATATTTTCTCACAATCATACTAGTCTCCCTCCGTCTGAACAGGTGCTTGGCCACCAGGTAGCTGATGAACACCTTCCTGACATCAGTCTAATTGGGGAGTTTGAAGATGTGACTGAGCTGGGCAAGCTGGTGCAGCTGGTGCTTGGCTGTGCAGTCAGCTGTGAGAAGAAACAAGGTGAGCTGATTGGACTAGAGCAGGAGGCGCTGCTGGATGACCGGAAGCCACCCAGGAAGAAAAACAACCAGGATTAACTGAGGTCGAAATACCTGACCCACGAAAATGATTGTCTTTAATGAACCACATATTGAGACCTTGACCTGATTGTCACATGACTGTTCATTACCTTAGCCTTAGCCTGGATTGTTACTACAAAACCCCAACCTCTTATGTAGATTGCCTTATAAAACAGTTTTTATCCCAGTGGGATCCTTAGAGGATCAGATAGGTGAATGCAGAAGGATCAACTGTTTCGCGGTGTGTAAAGACTTGTGCTTACACGTAGACTTGACATACAGTCCTGTTTATTATTGACCGGACTGAATATTACATATTTATTCTTTTCATAGAGCAAATTTGTCAGATTATGACCTTGGAGGAGTCTGTCCAGCATGTTGTCATGACAGCCATACAGGAGGTGAGTGGAATTTTCAGTTTTTTTGTCTTTGTCAATCTGTCTATCATTTGAGATTGCTCCTAAAAGCAGCAGGCATTGGTCCTTGAAATCTTTTCGAATTTAACAGTAAAACAGGCTATAAAACAAGCAATAGCTCACTTATTGGTTTTCTTCTCTTTATATAGGCATTATGTTTCACCATGTGATCTCTTTCTGGAGGTCAAAACAGACACTGACTGTTGTTTTATGGTTTTGATGTAGCTCCTAGCTAAAGAGCCAACTGATCCAGCAAGCCCAGAGACGTACGGTGACTTTGACCACCAGGTAAATCCTTTTCACCTGTCTTCTCTGAACACATTGACATTTCCACACAATTGTTTTTGGAATTGTTCATGCCGCTGAATATACCCTCTCCGCTCTCTGTGTCTCCAGTCAAGGAAGTATTATTTCCTCAGTGAAGAAGTGGAGGCGAAGGAGGACCTGGGCCAGCACTGTCAGGATATTGAGCACCAGGTGGGCAGAGGAGCTGTTTAGTTCGCTAGCATGCTGAGTGTTTCCAGCTCTGGGCCGTGTGTTGAGTGACCCCAGTTGATTAGCTTGGCTGTGGGTTGTTGTCCACTGACTGGCTCCCCTTTTGGTTTGGTGAACATAACTTGATATGTGCTGCTAATGCTGCCTCTGATCATCCAATTGGATGGAAATATTCATTTCATTGCAACAATTAAATGGTATTTTATTGAATCTACGTGCAGTTGCCACTGATTTATGTAGGCGGTTAAAAGCTGTTAATATGTTGACATGTTCAACGGAATAGCAATTTTTCTGTTGTTTTTGGAGTTTGTCACTTGCATCCTGGTAAGACTAAAACAAGCCATTTGTTCTTGAAGTTCAGTGTAGGGTTTGCTGTGTGCACACTAGAGAGATGTCTCACAGGTAAGTAACAGACTCCGTCTTTTAATATTGGAATGCCCGCTTGCCTAACCCCACACATGTTCAGGGTGGATGTTTTCCCCAAAACAACCAAACGACCTTCTAGTATGGTAACCCAAAAGATAGTCCCCTTTTATCCTCAAGCCTCTGGAGCTTGACTCTTAAAGTACATGACTCTCTGTACTCATCGAACTGTTAGTCAGACCATGTGTCAGACTTCTATTCGTCCATGTCATCAGAGCCTGGGCTGTAAGCCTGAGGGCTAATGCCAACAGTTACTCCAATGAGAAAGTGGCCCACCACCCTGAGACCATAACAGACCAGCTGACTAACTGTGCCCTGATGTGCATGTCACGTTTCCGCCTAAGCTCATGGAAAAACAACGCATGTGTTGCAAGAAATGTGTGTGGTCTGTTGCTGGATATGTGAGTGTGACATTTGCTTTCTCACTTGTGGAGTGTCTTTTTTGTGTTCAGCATAAATGTGAGGTTTGTTGGCGGTGTTCAGCATTCTGAAGAGTATGTGAGCTTTTTTTTTTTAAATGCCACTCGGCACTTTCGTCTCAATGTGTGACTTTGTTAATTTGTCTGTTGGCCTCCTCCCACTCCTTTTCTTGCTTCCATGCCACATTGGGTCCTGATCTCCATGTCAAACCGTGACTCTGTGTCTGTCTGGTCCTCAGTTGGCTGTGGCCTTGGAGGAGAAGTCATCTCTTCTGGTGGAGATTGGTTCACTGAAGGAGAAGCTCAGCCGCTGTGACACTCCGGACGCCTCCACCACCATCACCGGCAAGAAGCTGCTGCTGCTACAGAGCCAGATGGAGCAGTTACAGGAGGAGAACTACAGGTCACCTACTTCCCAAACCCCGTCTACTCCGCCTGGGCTTTCTTACTTTTTATTTACAGTGGTGTGTTTGTGCGGCAGACTGGAGAACAGCAGAGACGACATGCGCGTGCGAGGGGAGGTTCTGGAGCGGGAGGTGGTGGAGCTCACTCACCGCAACGAGGAGCTGACCAGCCTGGCGCAGGAGGCTCAGACCCTCAAAGATGAGATGGACATCCTCAGGTCAGGGGACGGCCGTCTCTCAGTAGTCCGTTGTGGCCCCACGGTCAAAACCCTCTTCTCATCTCCCTCTGCCCCCCGGCAGGCACTCGTCTGACCGGGTGAGCCGCCTGGAGGCCATGGTGGATACGTATAAGCGGAAGCTGGAGGATCTGGGGGACCTGCGCCGACAGGTGCGTCTGCTGGAGGAACGCAACACCGTCTACATGCAGCGCACCTGCGAGCTGGAGGAGGAGCTACGCAGGGCCAACACGGTTCGCAGCCAGCTGGACACCTACAAGAGACAGGTGAGTTGGCGCCAGAAGGATGGCTAGTGGGCAGAGATGGATGTGAGGACGATTCGGGAGGCTACTGACTCAGATCCCAAGTGCATTCACCACATTTCCTCTGTCAGGTCCATGAGCTTCACACTAAACACTCGTCAGAGGCCCTGAAGGCTGAGAAGTGGCAGTTTGAGTACAAGAACCTCCATGACAAGTACGATGCCCTGCTGAAGGAGAAAGAGGTGAGAAGCTCGGAGCCGACTGCTCTCCAGGCCAATACGTACCACATAAGAGCATGATGTCTAAGTAATATGGATTTCAGATCTTTGGAAGTCTGAAGGACTCACTTCCACGGACTAATGTCTGTCTTATCCTACTGGGTCTTCCAGCGTTTGATCGCAGAGCGAGATACACTGCGGGAAACCAATGATGAGCTCAGGTGTGCACAGGTGCAACAGAAATACCTTAATGAAACGGGTGAGTCCAGTGGAGATGACAGACATCCTCGTCCTTTCGTTGCAGTCGATAAGACAAATGGTGTTCATTACTAACATGCATTGTTTTCCCTGACTTCTTCAGGTGCAGTAGGAAACCTGGCCTCAGAGATGATGCCGGCAGAGTTCAAGTACGTGCGTTTTTTGTGAATTAGGTGGAAATGTGATAACAACTAGCACATTCGGGCTATGTCACCTATAAACCGATATCCAGCGGTCAGAAATCAGTAGCTCCAAAATGTGAAAACAAAATCATTTTCAACTCTAGTAATCTGTGACAAATGTCGAACATCCTCAGCACAGCCTATTTCTACCAGCAGAACGTGCCATCTTCTTCTTAAATAGAGTAACTTTCATATGGCACATCCGCCATACTAGCTGAGGTGGATGTGAAAGGTTTGGTTGATGTGCCGTGACAGCACGTTGCCTTCCACTCCAGGGAGACAGTGGTCCGTCTGCAGAGTGAGAACAAGATGCTGTGTGTCCAGGAGGAGAGTTACAGGCAGAAACTGGCGGAGGTACACAAGGAGCTGGAGGAGTCCCAGCGGCAACAGCACACCCTGGAGACACAGAACAGGTGTGTGGGTCAATAGGGCAAAAAACAACATCTCTGCACCCCATTCACAAAACTTAAATGCTGTTTTTGGTTTGACCTAAATGTATGTACCAATGTCAGTCAGTCGGATGATATTGGCCGCAGGTTTTTCGGCCAGACTGTTTGACCAGGTGGCCAATAGGAATAGTGATCCGTCTAAATGTCAGCTCACCCTCTGACGTGGAGTGTTGTGTGGGCCGGAGTGGAGGATGGTCACAGTAAGGGGACAGATTGTGTGGCGTGTGGGAGGCGGGCTGGCATCCTGAACAACAGCAGCAGGAGGCGAGCAGTGTCTCGAGCTGTGGAGGGTGGCTGGAGTGGCTCAGTGTGCACCTGGACACTGCTGATGTGCCACAATGTGACTCTCACACATCCTGTCTGCCCTTATTCTCTCTCTTCCTCCTTCACTCCACGTTCCGGATGCTTCTCGTTCCATTTCTGTCCGGTCTCTCCAGGTTGAGCCAGCAGCAGATCTCTGAGCTACGCGCCCATGTGGACGAACTCCAGAAAGCTCTGCAGGAGCAGGGCAGCAAGACTGAAGATGTGAGTGGAGAGGCCGCCCAACCCCCCCCTACATCTTTTACTACTGTATTTTCTAATCACTGAGGGACTGTCTTCTACAAAGACTCTAGTATACTGAAAATGAATAAGAATCATTAATAGAATTGCTCAGTCTTTTGTTACTGGCATTTTCTCCTCCATCCTCATGCCTCCATTTGATAAAAGGTCATAATTGAACGTGGATGAAACTGCTTGAATGATATCCGATGGTCCTTCTCATCGACCACTTTGGTTTCCAAGTAATGGAGGAGGGAGAGTGGAGGATGGATCTTTGCCCAAATTTGAAAGAATCTCATGTATTACAATCAGTTGCTATCTATGGGTCTTGTGTGAAATATGTTGAATAGCACCTTCAGGTCAACGGTCTTTCTCTGTACTCATACAGTCCTTGAGAGCCATAGGAAATACTTGTTTAAATAATGTAAGCAATATTCTAGTAAACTGGAGACAGAAGCAGTTAGTCCTTGGCCCTTGAGGATTGTTGTGGCACATCCTTCTCTCCCCCTCCCTGATATTTGTGTGGGAAATCTAATCCTGATTTGCTGTGATGATTTACCACTAAAGCCTGCCCCTTTCTCCCCCTGCTTGCTCCCACCGACCGACATTCTGCCAATCAGGCCATCGTAAGTACGGCCCGTCCCTGCATGACTGATTTGACTTAGTAGGCCTCTGGATATTGGGTTTTGTGTGGCTTGTTGTGTATTATTGGTTTGAATGTTGACTGGCTTCCTTTCTTCCGTTCAGTCGTCCTTATTGAAGAAGAAGCTTGAGGAGCACCTGTGAGTACTGTTATCACTGATGATAGATAGTGCCCTGCAGCTGTAATGACAATATTAGCATGGATCAGTAGGGTCTTGCTCCTCCATGTTGTTCCTCTGTCCACCTAGGGAGAAGCTCCATGAGGCCCACTCAGACTTACAGAAGAAGAGAGAGGTCATTGATGACCTGGAGCCCAAAGTCGACTGCAACAGTAAGCAGCCCCTTCTCCCCTCCCCCTTGGTGCCCAACTATCAAACAGTATTGATTTTAGAGAATGTTCAAGCTCTAAAATTGTCCTTCTTATTTCTGTTCAACCACTCCCTCAGTGGCGAAGAAGATCGATGAGCTGCAGGAGATCCTGAAGAAAAAGGATGAGGACATGAAGCTGATGGAGGAGCACTATAAACGTTATGTTGAGAAGGCCAGGACGGTCAGTGAATGCTAAAGTGACCAATACAACACAACAGTGCCTGTTAGTTGCAAGACATGTCAAATGTCTTCACGGTGCGTGTGCGCGCGTGCGTGTGTGTTAGGTCTAACTATACTCATATACAACATTTGGTCCCAATGAGTATAGTAAAATCACAAGAAATTGGACCCATGGGGTGTTTTTGCCGGTCCCCATGAGGCAAAAGTCAAGTTCTGGGTCAGGGTTTAGGGTCAAACTTACAATTCATTTTAGAATTGGGGTTTCTTTAAGGTCCAGGTATTGTTGGTTAAGTTTCGGGTTAAGGTTAGGCATTACACCTAGGTAAAGTTAAGGCATAAATGTTACTTTATTGAGGTTAGGTTAAGATAAGGGTCAGGGTTAAGATTTGGGCAAGGGTGCATGCAATTTCAATTTTTCTGGTCCCCATTTGCTGTACAAACTTGTGTGTGTGTGTGAGCGCAGGTGATTAAGAATCTGGACCCCAAGCAACCTCCCCTGACGGTATCTCCTGACGTTCAGGCCCTTAAGAACCAGCTGAATGAGAGAGAAGTGAAGATCCAGTACCTGGAGGTAAGAACCCACCCCACAGTCCAGATGAAGGGCGCACTGCCTGAACATCCCTGTGCATGAACAACTCCTCCTCTGTGTGCAGCATGACTATGAGAAGAGCAGGTCCAGACATGAGCAGGAGGAGAAACTCATCATAAGTGCCTGGTATAACATGGTGAGTATGCAAGCCTCTTCTGTCTATCAGCCTGATCCACATAACTGAGGAGAGTTACTGGCTTGATGGTTCTGCAACGCATGCCGTGCATCGATTTGACATGGATTGGGTTTGCTTGGTGTTAAGACATTTCAACTGTCGTGTGTCTCTGTTGCTCTCCTTCCTAGGGTATGGCCCTGCATCAGAAGGTCGTTGGGGAACGGTCAGGTCCATCCAACCAGGCCCAGTCCTTCCTGGCACAGCAGAGGCAGTCGACCCATGCCAAGAGAGGCCTGGCTGCCCGCCATCTGCCCAGATAAGACACAACATCCCTGTGGGATGACGAGGAGGGTAAAGGACACAAGACGGTGTCTGGGTCTAGGTGTTCATGCCTTCAGTACTAATTGTCACTGGTGCCTTTACTGAAAGCGGTTTCTCTCTGGATTTGGGGGAAGACTGCTGCTGCCCCATGCTGGTCATTTCTGGCACAGCACTTTCTCAAGTGTCAAAGTTGCAGAGATACTACCTGCATGTTCAAGTGCATTCAATGCTACCAGGCTCTTTGGAACTAAGATGAGAACAATGTATCAATAAGAGCTGTAATGAAAGAAGATTAAGCAAATTCTGACTGGTTAAATCTTTTATGGATTACTATTGACAATTTTGCTCTTGGTTTATTTTTTACTTTAATGCATTTTCCGTTTCCTAAGGGTTTAAATGAGAACATAATGAGAATCAGTGTTTTGTAGGGGCCACCGTAATGACTTGGATGGCATGGGATGATGCGATTCATTTGGTGTGGGTCTTTCCCCTGATCCCCTTACACTGTGAGGGGAAATGGAGTACATCTTTCACTGGAACATTGACATGAAAATATTCGTCAGAGATATCTGTTGAAATTGTCGACACATTGCGTAGTTATTACTGTGTGTCTGACTCCTTTGTGGATAACGTTTTATCTCTGGAACATCTAGATGTCCATGGTAAAAAGACTAGTCACGCTTTTGAGCTCCGTAATAAGAACAAAGTCATAATCTCAGTTTATTTTCATGGATGTTTTTGTATCATGTCCTTTTCTCCATGTATTTATGTTTTACTTGATTTCTCTATTTTACTTATTATTTTGTTAGTTATAGTATAAATGTTTCTTTGAAGGACCTGAAGAGCAGGAAGAATGGGCTTCTGGTGAATTTTCTTCAATATAAACCTCAGCATTGTCATATTAGTACACGCGGTGTAGTTATGTGCAGAAAGGTACGTAGTGTCCATTAGAGCACTCGTCCTCCATTTTGCTAATAGTTCAGTGCCTGGGTGAGACTTGGGGAAATGCCCCTGATATACTTTTAGGGACAGCACATTTTCTCAAATGACCGGAAAAGTAGGCCTATGTTGTACACATGTAATAGAAGTAGTTCTGAACTAAATGGCAGATGTTGGGGATTTTTTTTTTGGGAGAGGACAAAAATTGTTTTAGTTTTTAACTGTGATTTTAATTTAACCTCTCCAAAAAGTGAAACAGGGTGTTTTTAGATAATTGTTATTCATTGCACACAACACTTTAAACCAATGTGAATGTAGGAAATGTTGGTGGTTGAGGACCAATAACTTCCTCAAATTATAATTGATTCCCATTTCAATTGATAATGGTGAAAAGATTGGCCAAGTTACATTGTTTAGGACTGGATATATTAGTTTCTGAAGCTAAAAGTGGTCATCAACATAAATTATTCTGTTCACATATACTGGTATGTACCTAGCTAAGGGACAGTGCATTCTGTATTGTGTAATGTCATCTTCATGAATGTTTGACGTTTATGAAATAATTTTCAACATTCAAGATGAACCTGTAAGAACAGTATGTTATTTTGAATGTTACGTCGATCAGATTAATTTTACAGTGTCCACTTTAACATGTATCTCCTCTTCAGTACCTGATCTGTCTTATATGGGAGGAACAGCTCTATAAGGCTTAAACCTAACCCTGTAAGTGTGTAACTACCTGTGCAATGGTATATGTACCAGCTAGGAAACCACGGCTCTGTGTGTACACTTGTTGTGATTCTTATTTTTTTACTCTTTAAGTGGATGTTTATTTGGTGTTAAGACCCACAGACTTTTTATGTATTGCATGCATTGTGTGGAGTTTTTTTTTAATGTTTGTGTTTATCTTTTTCTTTATCACTTTATCATTGCATAGAAGGTTATATAACAAATGAAGGTACGGTATAGGACATGTTGTAGGTTTGTAGTCCAGTCTGTTCTGCAATTTCTGCGCTGGAAATAAAATTGGGACTTGTGCTACCATAATTGTTTTGTTCATGGATTGCTCTTTGATCACATATTTTTGAGTGGATTTTTATTATTGATATGCCACATCAGTGAGGTGGATGGATTATCTCAGCAAAGGAGAAGTGCTCAATACCACTGATTTGTTTTAACAATATTTGAGAGAAATAGGCCTTTTGTGTACATAGAGAAAGTCTTAGATCTTTGAGTTCAGCTCATGACAAATGGGGGCAAAAACAAAAGTGCTGCGTTTATAATTTTGTTCAGTGTACATAATGTGCATGACATTTCAGTTTTTAGTGGAATAACTGACTAGTTACCTCTTTTAGACACCTGCAGTACTATCATCATGCAAGCAGCATTTTTGTGTCGTACCCACTATGCCACCAAGGCAATGTTGTAGTTTGGAAAATCTACCATTAATAGAATTTCTGCAGAAATTACTGGTCATGTTATGTGTAGATTGGTCATCCTGTACCAAAGGAGAAGGGGATTTTGGTGTTTTAAGAAAATTCTAAATGACAGATCTTAATGGGTCCTAGAGAAAATTCCAAATGACAGATCTTAATGGGTCCTAGAGGCAAATTTGTTCCTTGTGGGGTGGCAAATATTTGAAGTCTATGCCACAAACGTGGAGGGGTGTGAGATTCTTAAAATGTCACAAAATATTGCTTGTTATAGCGCAATTGTGGGACAGTGGCAACTAGTGTCATTTTTACTGTGACCAAGATCAACCTATCTACACCTTACTGGCGTTTGCAATAAAATTCTCACTGGGAGACTGAAAATGATAAGAAATACAATTGGATTGCAGCACCTATATGCTGCTTAAACCTTTATAATATAAAATATCAATAATTTAACTGTCTCTTTCTCTGAAATTCTGCAGCTACTAACGTCAGCCAGTTAGACTTCTAGCTACTGCCTCGCAACTTTCATCCAACCGTTTAATATCTCTGCCCAAGGTTGGCAACCAACATTTTATACAACTTGCATACAGACCTTAAAAATAATGCAGCAGTCCTCACATTTTTACAATTACGTTCTGCATTTTTTAGATTTTTTTATGAGGCCAATGCATTACATGTTTTAAAAATGTTTCATTTATCAAGCCGTTTTGATTGATGCATTTCATTGGAATTAATAATTTTGCGATAATAAAACGAAAGACGTCATCTCACGTAAAGGGGTGGAGAAACACATTGGACGCAAGGGACTTCGAGAACCACTGCAGGGGCCTCCGAAACGTCATCACGTGATAAGATTTACGTAACGTGCTGACGTAGATAAATGAGAAGAAAATATTCAACATGACCGATGGCAAGTAAAAGAAAACAAAACTTGGATAACCATTGTATGCGTAGCAAATTAAGCTACGTAACTTTGATAATAATTTAACAAATACTATTTTTGTAATACGTTTTTTGACTTAAGAATTGTTCGGGCATAACAACCATTTTATACAATAAAACGTTAGCTAGCAATCAACTAAAGCCAGCATTTTCGCAGAGGACATGTGCTAGCTAGTTAGCCAGCTAAATAATCGGACCTGTCCCTCCGATTCATTAATGGATTTTTATGTTGTTACTTTGAGACGCCCGTTTTCTTCATTTTATTAGACGACGTCGTTTTTGTGACCTACTTTTCCTCGGAAGTCTGCTGCTTCGTTTGGAATCGGTTTGAGTCCGGTCCCTCCCTGTTGCTTATAAAAATTTGGTCAGGTAGCTAGCTAACCAGTTAGCACGCTTTTGCTTGTTATTGTCAGTGAAGTACCAGGCTGGCATTAAGACCTTTCGAGAAAGTAGCATAGCCCTTCCAGCTACGTGAATTAAACAACAATGGATAGGAAGCGTGGATACAACAGAAGCCATCAAAGCAGCAGTGATTCTAGCAGTAACAGCCCAGGGTCTCCTGCTAGCCCTTCTCCGGGAGCCAGCAAAGCAGCGGCAGGCAATTCCTTTGCCAACGATGGCAGCTTTATGGAGATGTTCAAGAAAAAAATGGAGGAAGAGAAAAGGAAAAAAGAAATGGAGCAAGGATGCGGTGATAACAGTACAGCTGACGAAGGACAGTCCACACAGGAAAAGAAGACTCCAAGTGTGACTAGCTTTGTAAGGGGTTTGGCAGTTGTTAGAGATTTTAGCCAATATCATTCATCTACAAATAAATTATATAGTTTAACTACCACACATCTCACATCAGGAGGCAGGGATGCATTCACTAGAAGATAGGTGCATTAACTACAGGGATACCAACAATAAAGTATGAATCCACATCAGGTCTTGCCAACATTGAAAAGCATTCATTAACTACTCAAGACTTGAGGGATGTTTCCCGAGATGTCTCGCTGATGGAGCGGGTGAAGTCTAAACGTAGACGTGTCTATGTGTTCTCTCGTCTTGTGTAGTCTCCATCATTGGCAGGCCACCTGCAAGGGCTCGTATAACGGTTTCAGTCTTCTATCCCCTAACCCAGGTGGGGAAGCGCAGAGGTGGTGCTAAATTGGCACTCAAGACTGGCATGGTTGCGAAGAAACAGAAAGTGGATCCAGAGGTTTTTATACATCTTTCTTCATGATCATACCTTTCTGTCATTGAATTTATGAAGTACCGCATACTAAGCAGTCTAATATATTCTGTTTTTCCAGATGGAGGGCAAGGGGGATGCCTGGACAAAATACATGGCAGAGGTGAAAAAGTATAAAGCCCACCAGTGTGGTGATGATGACAAAACCAGACCTCTGGTCAAATAGACTCTGGAGGACCGTAAGATATCAAGAGGAATCGGGACAGCTGCCAAACTTTCTGCATACTGCCAGACACTATACAGTTGTAGAATTGATCAGCAATGTAATATTTGGTTCATCTTGTTTTTCCCCAGTTTACTTTTTGTTTGTCAGCTTGTGTGCTGTGTGGGGCAATAGTAATTGGCTGTTGAGGCTTTTAGGAATATATGAAAGTCATAACTTATGCTACTTGATTAAGGGTTATACTATGATGATTGTAGCTCATTGATTGGGTCATGATCTTGTTGATAGTCACTGTCTATTTTCAATTAAGTGGCATTTGTCAGCTAAATTAAAGTTTAAATTTAAAACAGTGCCCCTTTACCTGTGTTGTGCCTCAGGTGTGTTGGCTTTGAATTGACACCTAAATAACCTGTGCTATTTTCATCTCCACATGGAGGAAGCACGGTAGTTCAGCCTTGTGTTGAATCATTTGCCTTTCTGGACTGTTTAAGTGAACTAAAGGACGTTTATTCTTTTTCTTAACCCGGTCAAATAAATTTGTGCTTTTTCAGATTTATTTTGTTTGTTCCAGGTGGCATGGTAAAGTATTACTTGGCAAAACTGATTCAATTTGGAGCCAATGTTTATTGGTGGGTTATCTTTACTAGTTTTTCACTATTTGGATAATACTAATTTATTTTCCATTTTAGTAAGGTGGCATGGAGTTTTGCAGCAATTAACAAATCCAAGTGAAGGCACAAGACAAAACAGTAGACCCATGCTGGCTATAGAAATTCAAGAAACATCATATAGTTTTGTAATAGTTTAGTTATTTAGCAGAAGCTCTTATCCAGAGCAACTTACAGAAGGTAGGGCCTACATTTTTATACTTATGCATAGTTCTTGGCTTTTCTAAGGCTTTTTTGTTTTATTGAATGTTGTATTTATGTACAGCAAAAAATCTTAAATTCAAAAACAGGGAAAATGTACAGTGCCATTAAGTGTCAAATCCAATGTTTGCATTGAGTATATCTTACAGGTCTTTATGATTACATTGTGAAAAACAGCACCAAATACACACACTAACCCAGGTTTCAGAGAGGGAGGGTTAGACACAGATTTGTGCATTCATACATACCAAAGCATTCCCACCAAGCATTCAATTCACTCCCTCCCTGACCACAGTGAAAGGTCTGTTTCGTAAACATTGACAAAAAGGTTTCATTACTCCTTAAAATGTACAATAGTTTTATAACCAATATCAAATTGCAGTTTAAAAAACTAAAACAACGGTACTTGTGAGGCCCAAGTATGTTGAGAGGGTCCAACTCCCCATGTTCGTTCCATTCTATGTTTGGTCGGTTCATTTATTATCCATTCAAGCCTTCCTAGTTCCTGATTTGTTCTGATAACTGTCACGTCATATTGGATGTCCTCTGTTTCAAATAGGCGTGGTCAAAGAGACTTCCTCTTCACATCCCCTCCTTGGTTTTGACTGACTTCTGGACCAGAAGAGTAGAGTTCTTGAAATAATCATGAGAAACAAACAAAATATTAAACTTGCACAGATGATAACCTCTGACTTGCCATAAATGACTGCCATGCAATCCACCACCAGACAAGCACAAAGACTCGGGTGGGACAGACAGGATGTCCCCAAGAAAAAAAACACCAGACATTTGATGTGACAACAGGTGGGCTGGGAAGAGGAAGGAGAGAGCAGGGTCAAAGGGAGGGGCAGATTTTACCTGAAAAAGCGAGCTGCAAATGAGGAGGCAGAGCAACCTGAGAACCTGACTGGAGACTCTTTAATAGATCTGAGGAGAGACAAGGGGGAGAAGAGGGCAGGTAGAGGGGTCAAGGGCATGGTGGAATAGGAGAGGGAGGGCATACCAAACAGCAATGGAAGGTGAGACACCAAGAGGAGCCAGAGTAAATGAATGTAAAAGCACAGAAAAGCAGTAGATCAATGGAAAAATTACATTTAAAGAAAGGCATAGAGGGAGAAATGAGAGATGAACCAAACACACAAACATGGGGAAATATCAGACGATGCCAAGAAAACATTACAGGCTTTTAGACACAGCGCAGGGGTTTTACACAATGATTCGACAACATAACACAAAAATGAACTCTACACAAACCCAGACATCAACATATACACACATACAGGCTAAACTAAAGTCAACAACTGTTCAACTATTACCATCAACACCATTCAGTTTATTTTGTCACAAAATATTTTAAAAAATAGGACATTAATGTTTCTGTTGCACAGTGGTGTCACTCACTCTGAGTCAGGGCAAATTCTGTGCTGTTGCTGGCAGAGGAGCCACTCGTCCCTGTGTTGGAGCCGGCTGTGCCCACTAAGGGTGGGAGGTTTAAGAGCGAAGGGAACTGGAAGGGCAGGGAGACCGGAACCAGTCCCCCCAACATTCCAAAGCCCAGTGGGAGAGCCTGAGCAGACGCCAGAAGGTTGCTGCTGGTCGAGGACACCTGAGGAACCAATCCATTTGTTTAGAAACACACACAGATCCATGACCAAAATACACAGACATGCACATTGATAAAGCCCATTTGGTGCAACATATCCCATGTCTAACTCTCACCTGGGGCAACTGATTGGAAACTGATGATGTGGACACGGATGTCAAAGGCTTAGCCCCCTGAGTGGTCCCACCTGCCGGCCTTTGGCGCTGACTGGTCATGGCTGTGGTCGGGGAGGGACTGGAACCTGAATGCTTGCCGATGGATGAGGTGTTAGTAAGGCTGGTGTTGGCACTGCTGTTAATGATCTGAGATGTGGCCTTCTGCCCTCCGGCAGGGCTGTAGCTACCGTGTTTGGTTGGCCCTCCCTGAGCACCTGAGAAAGGTGGGCGGAAGCCTGCTGGGCTTTTGGAGGAGTACTGGTGCATAGTGGAAGCTGCCTGAGGCCTTGTGTTGGGGGAAGCGGAGGTGGGGGGTGTTGGGGGATTGGGGAGGCGAGGGGTGAGTTTAATGATGGGTGAGGTGCTGCTGTGGGAGGACTTGGTGAGCGTGGCCTGCATGGGGGTGATGAAGTTTGACTGCGGCTGAGTCGGGGCTCCTGGGAGGGAATGGGAGAAGGAGGGAGAGGAGAGGGGGGAGGCTTTGCTCTGGGATGGCTGTGCCCCACGGGGGGCATGTGGGAGGGGGTGAGCAGAGTCACCACTGTCCGCTTTAGTATTAGTAGGGCCAAAGCCCTTCTGATTGGGGGGCGCAAGTGGGGAGGCAGTGGGAGGCGGCCGAGGTTTGGGCTGGGAGGGAGAGCAGGGTGTGCTGGCTTTAGTAAGACCCATCACAGCAGGCCTCTGAGTGCTCAGCACTGATTGTCTGTGAGCCTGAGCCTGGGCACCTCCACCCTTCATCGAGCCCAACCCCTCACTCCTCGCCGAGGACAGGGGAGAGGAGACGGCGGCTGGCCGAGAGAGAGAGGGAGTGGAGGTAGAGACGTAGAGAGGTGTGCTGGAGCCGGGTGTGCTGATGGTGCTTTTCTTGTGCTGCTGGAGGAGAGGTGATGAGTGGTGGGAGGAAGGGGCAGTTTTGGGCACGTCAGGGGAGGGGGGGCTGTCCCCATGGACCAGACCCTTGGCGGCATTGCTGAGGAGTGCCAGGGCCTGGGAGATGGAGTCCAGGGAGGGTGCAGTCAGCTCATCATCCAGGGAGTCCAACAGACAGATGGGCTCAGCGGGGGACTGCATTGGACGACGGGTCGCTGGAGCTGCAGAGGACGGGGTCACAACAAGAGGGGGGGTCGGCCTCTGGACCCAAGCACCCTCCTTGTGTACCCAGCAACATAGGGGACAGAGAGCAGCAGTTAGTGTTGTGATCTAAATCGATCCAGATAATAATTTTCTTAAAATGACAGGAAATTCAAACGTCCATGGATCAATGTTACTTACCTTGGGTTTAGCCTTGGGAGTGGGAACAATCTTTTTCTTTGCTCTGGATTACAGTGAGATAAAAAGGAAGATTTGTAAATAATGAAAGCACTCAAAAGTTGCTACATCAGCCTCAAATGAATATGTACCAATTCACCCTCTAAGAATTGAACTGTGGTATCCAATCTGAAAATTAGCTTGTTTTGCTCTATTATTAAAACAAATGATAAACAGTATGGGCTCAAAACATATACAGCCAAAACTAACACTGAAACTACAGGTCTGAATCATGCATATATAGATATCTGAATGATTTAAACTGACTGAGATCAAATGATTTCTATACCTAGAGATGCTAAATAGATGTTCACTGGTAAAACTTATTTTATCCATTTACAATTGTATGCGTTTGCATTGCAGTAACATTATCCTATGCGGTTACCCAGATGTTTCATAAAAATCTGGAAATCTCTGCAACCAAAGACATTTTTAAATAAAGTACAAAGTAAGGACTTACGGATTGCCGGTGAGGTGACCATGAGCCACGAGGCTCTCCTTAAATAACATCCTGAGGACAACATAAAGAAATGTAAAACTGTAACAAGTAACATAACTTAAAAAGTTACATTCAGTATTTCAACATGCAATACACCACACCACACACCTGGCCTGCATCCAGCCCTTGGGCCACAGGGGCTTGACCTCGGTCTCCATGAATGCCTTGAGATAGTCCTCTGGCGACAGAGAGCTTTGCCCCTCCAGATCATAGCAGCCCAGCTTCACCCTCACCAGGTTACACAGCAACGTCCTAAAGACCAACACATGTTCCACAAACTACAGATATGACCCAAATGTATAAACCTCCTCAGTGTTTCCTGACACCGCTATACAGGAGCACCGGTATGCTAAATCTATAACACTACAAAAAAAACAATCCAATATTTTAGGTAAAGTGAAAGTATGCCATCAATGTTCAACTCTGCCTCGTTTTGGCATTCACGTTACAGATATTTTGGAATACCGTGCAACTTAGATTCACCGTATGGTGCTCACAGCTCCTCCCACCCCTGTAGCTATTACTACGGACAAACAAGTGTTGTTTGGCTCCGCTCATATTTTGCCTGCACTTTATCAATTTTAACAGAATGTATCTTTTTTATCATTTAAAAAATGTGAAACGGTATTATTATATTTGGCCATATCTGCATCTAGCTCAACCTTCTGCCAATATTCATCTTCAAACTTTCCTTAACATTCATTAAGGGGTGCTCACCTGAGCTTCTCGTCCCAGACAAACTTCTTGCGAGGTCCCATTACTCTTTTACCTGGCTTCTCCTCATCCTCCTCTTCTGATCCGTTCTTTTCCCCTTCTTCTGACTGTTGCCTGTAACCCAGAGATATGGACAAATATAGACTTCAAAGAATAGAACATGGTATCACTTTTTTGAGTCCCATAATGCATCAGTAGATGCTCAACAGAGCTATATCAACAGACAATCAATAACATTTTAACCATCTACTAACCAAAATATACTACCCTGATTTAAGCTATATTCTAACCCTAGGTAGTAATACTATCAACAAATGTTAAACTATCTACATTATCATACAACACAAAGAAACCCATCCAAAAGATTTTGGGAACACAAGTCGGATTGGTGACGAGAAAGGCGAAAATTCTAGGCATTGTTCAAACGGCGTTAACCCAGTTGCCATACACTAATGTGGCTCTTATAGTAAGAATTACAACACAGACCCCTTCGTAAAGGTGAAATGTAAACATTTCCCTTACTGGTTGCTATTCACAAATTGTGTGTGAAGGGCATCTGTTAAGACAGTAAATAAATGTGCATAGAAGAAATATGATGGTTGGAAAGACTGCAGGTTAGAGAAGGTCTTACTTGGCCACTTTGGCAATACAATCCATGTTGTATCTGGCAATCTGCTCTGGCATTACACTGCACACAGCGAGCTTCAGTTTCAGTAGAGGGGCACGTAGACGATCATCCTGGATCACAGAGGAGGGAAAATAAAGCAATCACACATACCAGATTACACTCAAGCTAGACACACAAATTATTTAAAATAAAATGCAGGCCAATAAAAGGCATATGTTCACACCAGGGATGGGTAGTAACGCAAATTAGTAAAAGAATACAGTTTCAGAGGAATGAGTACTTTTCTAGTTAATTTCTGGGGGCTGTACGCTTTACCCTTACACCAGTATAATACATTTTATAAATCACTCTCTTTACACCGTTACATTTCACCTATTCTTTTGTATCAATTTTATCTTCAGTTGTTTGTCAAAAAAATATACAATTTTTTCAATTTGTGATTTTGATGTTTCCTCCCGCTCCTTTAAATCTGCATGGCAGTACGAGCACAGACGTAGCTAATTAAAGGACAGACTCCACAACCGACATGGAAAGTGGTCAATTGGAAGATGTTGACGAGGGAAATTCCAATCCCGGGCCACAGTTACTCGACATGTTTTGTTTAAATTTAAAATAGGCAACACAGTCATCATGAAATGTTGTATTTTTATTTCCAAAGACACAACCATCTCAGCTTTCAAAAACTTATCATGTTACCTCCGCAAGCACAGAGGTAAGGTTAGTGGACCGGCTCGCGCTACTTAACCAGCTAAATCCTATTGTAATAGCTATCGTCTTTTTCATATTCAAGTTTTTTGTTTTTGAGCAAGTACAAGTACAGTACAACAAAATGCAGTATATACTAATGATAATGTAATAATCTAGCTAACCTACAACATAATAACACTATAGCTTGTTAGTATATTTGTATAAGTGGTTCATTGGGCTTGTCATTAACTTCATTATTTAGTAATGCAATTTAGTTAGCAGCAACATACCCAGCCTAGCTGACCAGATTTTAGTTAACATTCCAATTATGCCTCCTGCTAACCAGGAGGCTTAGTTGCAATGCAGTCAGTAATTTCCCCCAAGCCATGACTTACTAATAACAAATATTTAATTGAGTATTATTACACAAGATAAAAAATGTTTGACCGGTAACACATAATGATCTTAATTTGCAAGAATTTTATTTGCAACACAGATTAATAATAGAAATACAGTTTTATTATTTTTCTTTATTTTGTTTTCTATTCTGCATCCCTGTAGACTGACTGGAAAAAAATGCCTATTCAAATATTGAAAGAGGTTTGCATTTTTAAATCATTTTTCCTTGTTGCTACTATGGCGTTAATGTCTTAAGCAAAATATGTAACTAGTACGCAAGTACTTTTTTGGCCAAGTACTCTTTTTCTCTTACTTGAGTAGTTTTTTCCAGTGGTAGTTCAACCTTTACTTGAGTACATTTTAGGATGAGTAACTGTACTTTTACTTGAATACAGATTTACTACAGTACTCTACCCACCCCTGGTTCACACACACAAACTAAAATATTTTTATTGCATTTACACACACCTGAATATTGAGGCTGAGTTTCTTCAGGCGCTTGAGCAGAGCCTCCTTGTTGCAGGGCACAAAGGCCTCCAGGTGGGAGTAGACTGATGAGCGCACTGCTGCAGGTTGCTCCTGAACCTGCAACTCAATACTGACCACCACAAAGGAGAGGCCCAGACATCAATATTAATACTGACCAGCAGAGGACAGGGGCAAACAAAGAAATCCCTATTGCCAGACAGAGGTGTAAAAAGTACTCAGCTGGGTTCCAGTGTTGTCCCTATTTTAGGAAAGTTCCTAATTGAGACCTAATTAATCTAACCAGTGAATGAGGTAAAAAAAAGATTTAAAAAATATCAATTAAGGTCACTGGTTAGTTATGAACTTCCTAACCATTGAACCTTTGCTCTTAATTACAAAACTTCCCAAAATTGGTGAACACAGCCACTACAGACCTTAATATACAGTACCATTCTAAAGTTTGGACACACCTGCTCAATCAAGGGGATTACTTTATGTTACCGATTCCACATTGTACAATAGAGGAGACAAAGCTAGGAAACACCACATGGAATCATGTAGTAATCAAAATACATTTCCATTTTAGATTCTTCAAAGCCAGCCTTTGCCTTGATGACAACTTTGCACACTTGACATTCTCTCAACCAGCTTCATGAGGTAGTCATCTGCAATGCTTTTCCAACAGTCTTGGAGTTCCTACATATGCTGAGACCTTGTTGCTTGCTTTTCCAACATACCCCAACCTCTCAATAGGGTTGAGGTTGTCCCACTACGTGTAAATCAAATGGTATGGCATAGCGCTGCTGAATTCTCTGCAAGTCATGCTAGGTGTCCCTTGAATTCAACGGAAAAGCACCCCCACACCATCACACTTCTTCCATGCATTACGGTGGAAACCACATATGAGCTGTTCACCCACTCTGTGTTTCATAAAGACATGGTGGTTGGAATCAAAATGGAAAAATGTGGACTCATCAGACCAAAGGACAGATTTCCACCGGTCTAATGTCCATTTCTTGTGTCTTAACCCTAAGCAAGTCTCTTCAAATATACTGATGTCCTACAGTATTGGTTACTTTTCAGCAATTAGACCACGCTGTCTCCTCTGGACAGTTGATCTTTAGCGATGTGTGTATATTTGGGCTGCAATCTGAGGTGCAGTAAACGGAAAACTTCTGAGGCTGGTAATTAAAACGTATCCTGTGTAGCAGTTGAAGAAACGTTCAAAGTTCTTGACATTTTGCAGATAGACTGTTCTTCATGTCTTAAAGCAATGATGGACTGTCATTTCTCTTAGAAATTTTCTTTTAGCAGTTCTTGTCATATCTACACCACAGAAGATGATCTTCTCTATACCCAGCTTACCTTCTTACACTTTGTATACCCACCATACCCCATTTATGGGAAGGAAGAAATTAAGTTTTGGCAAGTCACACATGTTAACTGAAATGCATTCCATCTGACAACCTCATGAAGCTGGGTGAAAGAATGCAAAGAGTGAGCAAAGAAGGCAAGGGGTGGCTAATTTGGAGAATCTACAGAAAATGTTCATAATGTTTTTGGTTCCTACATTATTCCATGTGTTATTTCCTAGTTCGGATCTCTTCACTATTATTCAACAATGTGGAAAAAACTAAAGAAATACCCTTGAATGAGTAATGTCCAAGCATTTGACTGGAACTGTAAATACTGAACTCTACAGAGAGCAAAGACAGTTTGAAATTTTTAAACACTCACTCCAGTAGGATGTTGTTCATGTCCAGTGTGAAAAACTTTTTTCTGCCCTCTTGATCAAACTGACGGGAAGCCTGTTGGAGATTAATTCAAAATTAGGGATGAACTCAGCAAAAAAAAATCTATTGGAGCTATAATCGACAGAAACATAACAAGCCGTGTTGATTTTGGCAGTTTTAGAACTAAGTTATCAATTCACAAAAATTCTGCACAACACACATTGTAATTTGATATGGCTTTTCTGAAAAATTTAAGTTATAAAGATGCACTAACTATTGACCGACTGATTTTACTGTCTTTGGTAAAATTCTACATTTGATTGAAATTACGTATGGAAAATATAGGCAATCACTTTAGGCCTGTTGTCCAAATCGACAAAGAGTTGAGCAGCATCTGCTAGTAAAGCATTCCCAATGCAAGTGATTATCGTGAATAATTCGTGAATATAATATTTCTAACAAAATGAATTTCCAGTCAACATCCAATAAAGTGCAATACGCTGACGCAGCCTGTCTACTTCAGCCCTTTTTAAAGATGCTTGTCTCTACAAACATGTTGCTTTATGCACAATATTGGTCTTTCATAAAAGGCTATCTCAAGTGTTTATTGAGTTCAGTTATGCTTGCAATGCAGCTTTATGTCTCAGGCTCAAGCACAATAAATGTATTTGGATGGTGCTAATTACACTAATTCCATGCTTGGACAGAGGTGCATAATGTATTCTTGTGTAAAATGATTCCACAGGCCTTCTGCCCTCGTCTATTTGCACTTTTGGTTAGATGCTAACTGCATTTGGTTGTACTGTACTTGTACGGTTCAATGACAAAGTTGAATCAAATCTAATCACAAACTTCTCCCACATTAGTTTGGTCACTCAAGCTTTATGGCAAATTCCAGACAGACGTATACTCTCCACCAAGACAGAACTCTGTAGCTCCACAAAGTGATTGTTTGCTTCTCTTTGGCATCTGTCAAGACTCCTCGTTTTCGTGCTAAGTGTTGAGATGCTGACGTTTCATGGTAGGGCCTGGGTGGTGTTTTGCTGCTTGGTGTTGTTTACGCAAACACTTGGAGATGATTTTGTACCATTTTCCCAATCTGAACATTTGCATAAATGTATCTGCAACTTTGGCAGAATGTTTTTTATTCTTTATGTGACTTTAGGTTAACAGCCTGATGAACAATGAACAGTGGGGTTTTTTATCAGGATTTTTTTGGTATTTATTATACAATTTTTAAAAAATATTATTTAGTATTTTTCTCTTAACTGCATTGTTGTTAAGGGCTCCTGAACATTTCGGTGTTAAAGGTACACCTGCTGTATCATGTGACCGATTTCATTTGAGATGGTCCTTGAAAGGTCATGAAATTGATCTGCCACTGTATTCCAAGTAGATTGTGATGTCTGTCAATAATTAATGATTTGTTATTAATAAATTAAACCACTACAGTAATTGTTTATCTTAACAGAAGTTTTATTTTTTTATTGGCCATTTTGATTTATTGACCTAGTGTCCTGGCTTATGGCCTTGGTGCCTTGGCAAATTGTGTACCCCCTTAAGGCCAAGCAGCCTTGCCCGTAAAAATCACAGCATTTGAGTCCTGCTATGGGCCAACATTGTGTGCAATATAAAGGTGACTAGACAGATGACTGATATGGGGCTTTTCAAGTTGCTTTGTGCACATAATCCCCAATTTATACCCACAACACACTCTCGGTTTGTATGTAGGTACTCAAATGTTTTGCAAATAAATATATAAAGGCCCAAAATAACTGCTAAAGTAAAACCTGACATGCTGTCTATCTAATAACATACACAAAGTTGGTTTGTGAGTATAAATGACTTATATACATACCTAGATAAATCAATAACCTCCCACATACCTAGATAAATCAATCATCTACCATTTCACTCCTCCATGCCTTATCTTGTCTAAGTCTCTCTTTTCTCACCCTCAATTACAGTACCTCCCTCGTTCTCTCTCTCTTGGCCTCCGCTCCTTTATTTGTCTCTCTGCTTCTCGAAGCTCCTGTCTTGCCCTTTACGTTTACCCTCACCACTCTGTCAGAAAGAAATTGGTCACTTGTTTTCACCCCATTTCTCTCAAGTTGCACATCTCGTTGCCACAGCAACCTTTCCTTCTCAATCCTCTCTGAGACCCTGAAAGAATGCTTGTGTTACTCCAGTTTAGCTAAAAGGAAGGAAATACCAAAATGTTTCTTAAACCAATTGTTCACCCCTTCCAATTACATGATGTTCAATAATTCACGATTATGGACTTGCCTTGTTGCAACAACTCCACAGGAGGCGAGAGGTACACAAAGATCAAAATGTTTCTTCTGAAACATCTCACCAATCTGCTTTGCTTCTTATCAAGCTACCAACTAAACCAAGACACACCCTGGTGGTGAACACTTTCCATGGCTAACAACCACAGTTGATCTCACAGATGTCTGACCTAACACAAGAAGCTGTTAGAGCGAATTGAGAGAAAGCGGTCCTGTCCGAAATGCACTAGTCTCCTTGAGCAGCGCAGAACCAATTTGTGCCCCTCTACGCTAAATGTGTGCCCCTCCAGAGAATTGTAGAAATACTGCAAACAGACTTTAAAACACATGGCCAGAGTGACAGAGCTGCACTGCTAGGCAGTGACTTAGACCACTGCTCCACTCCAGGGGCCGAATAAACAGAATCAATGCAGTCAATTTTAACATGCATGAAGTTTTCCAGACACACACACACACACACACACGGTCATCGACTTACGACCGGGATACATTCCGGAAGTCGATTTGGTCTTAAGCCTGCCGAGGAATAATAACGTAACATATTCAAGTGGCCCATAACCATGTTCGTTTTTTCTCTTACTGCGCTCGCTCAGCTCCGTTTGCTAAGATTCGTAACAGTAGCATACTCAAGTGTTATACAACAATAGAAGAGTATACCGTGCTTTTTACTTTGGTCGCATAGGTCGTAAGTCGACGACTGCCTGTAAAGACATATGTAGCAGGATATCAACACATATCAGCCACGTACCGTTCGAAGGTCCTCAATGCGCTTACTGAGCGGGGCAGGCAGTCCATTAGGTAGAGGAGGGGGGGGCAGGAGACCTCCTTGTGGCCCTTGAACCCTACTCTGGACCCTACCCAAAGCACCGTTCTCCCCCTGTGCAGGGCTGGAGGGCTGAGGAGAGTCTAGTAGCCCAAAGTCCAGATCGCCCATCATATCCTGAAGCATGTCGTTGTTATTGGCAGCACCCAGCAGGGACATCATGGCAGGGTCAGAGGCCAGGTCAGCCATGTTGATGTCAGTCGGTTTGGGGTGGGCATTGAGCAGGGCACTGTTGGCATTGGCCGGACCACGGGGCAGGCTGGGATTTTTTTTGCGGCTCTCCTCCTTCTCTCGGGTGAAGCGACGGAGCATGGCTGCCAGATTCAGAGAATCCTTCATCAACTTCTTCCTCTTCTTCTTCTCTGGCCGGTGAACATTCAGGCCAGACACACTAGAAGATGACATAGCATCACTGCATTGACTTTGGCGGTTGTGACAACCTATTTACATGACTATAAACAAAGTCTCAAGTCAAAATTATAGTAAGAATTTCACATCAGATGTGAGCTTATATGTACACCAGACCACTGTAGAAGTGGCACAACAAATTTATAAAATTGCTCACCCTTGCTTTGGCATCTTATTCTTTCTTGGTTTCTTCTCATCCATGTTAATGCCATCTTGCTTTTTCCTTCGCTTCTTTATCACACGATCCTCACCATCTTTCAACTTCTACAGAAAGTAAAAATAGAAAACAGATTATCAAGGCATATTAGAAGTAGCAGGCCCTTTTTGTAGACCTTTTACTGTCCTGCAATCTTTTTCATAAAATGATTTAAATTAACTTTTCCCAGCCACTAATCAGCCAATGGTACAATTAAAGTCATAAACCTAGACTTTGGTTGTCAACTCGGTGATTACGGAAAAGATCGCTGCACCACCTGGGAGGCCCAGTAATAGCTGTTCAATACAAAACAACACTTGAAAAGGCATGTGTGCACCTTAAAGTCCTCTCCTTCTGATTCTGAGGCTGCTCGGAACTGCAGGGTGCCTGTGTTGATGTAGAACCCTCCCAGTTTGGTGGTGAGGGAGGCTGGCACCAACTCATCATACTGAGGGAGAGAGTAAGAGGTGATACAAAGCATAGAAACTAATATATACGTTCGGGAAGAGGAATGTGACTGTGTTTATTCAAATGTGATGGGGCAAGAGTCGCTAAGGTGAAACAATCAGTGTGAAGTATAATCAAGCTTACCATGCTTTTAAAGGAGTCTGTTATGTCTTTGTTCACAAAAGAAGGATTGTGAAGTACATAAGTAAACAGAGGGAACTCACAGCCTCAGAGTTATCGATGAACGGGTCAGTCTCATCGTATCCAAAACCAATGTCAATGAGATCTTGTATCCTGTCCTTCCTCTTCTTTTTCCCTATATTGCCCTGTGATCAGAGAAAACAAAAGTATAGTAAATTGTGAATAAAAACCAAAAGGACAAATTACACAATATAATGACTGTCAATAAGTAAACATATACAATTCGAACACAAAGCAGGAAACCTACATATTTGCTTTCAAATTTCTTGGCGAGTGCTTCTACTTCTCGTCTTTCCTTGTCATCTGCAAACGGGTCGTTGGGGTCCAAGGCTGTTGCCAGACCTTTAGGTGGTGCTGGAGCAGGAGGGGCAGGCTTGATCACCTTCAAGAGACAATCAGCATGTGGGACGATGTGTAAGTGGAAATGGTTGTATGTGGATTTTTTGGGCGTAATTACAGTATTTAATACATGTAGTATAAACATGATTATAACAATTACAATGTTAGAACCTATTTGAAGTTTGTATGCTTGCAAAACAAAATATATTTGCCAAAACGTTATTAATAACACCATAGCTTCGCGAGCTTACTTGAAGCTGCCTGCAGTGCGCTTGGCCATTACTATCCCGGCCCTCAAACACTTAGCCTTGACTGATTTCATGAACTTACATGAGTAGATTGAACCAGTTCGCTGTAGTTAAATTCAGCAGATCCTCGTTCACTGGGCTCCGACAAGGAGAGATTCAAGCGCACTGTTAAACGTCTTGTTTCCGCTGAATCGCCGTCGCCGGCTTCCAAGTTTACGTTACCGAACGGACTAGCACCAGTACCACTACCTGGCCCGGTTGCAACACTTCCACCCCCTCCATCTTCCCCCAAACTGATTTCGGCCTCATCCTCCCGGCGGCGTTTCTTGGACTCCGACGGCGATGCATTGTTGTTGTTGAAGGATGATATAGTGACAAACGGTACTTTTCTCGGTTCGGCCATTTGATGCCGACGGTCAGAGACCTTTGCGAGGAAAACAAAGGCAGGGCGAGACTTCACTGAACAAACTTGCAATCTAAAATTGGGAATGTTCGACAACTACTGTAACGTTAGCTAGCAAGCAGGCTAGCTATGTCAGGTAATAAAATGCAATGCAATAAATGTACTGTACTTTCAAAGCCACTCCAGCGTATAAACCACACAGTGGTATTTCCTGCACATTCCAGGCTATCTCCGGGCCTTAAAATCGCGAGGAAGTGTTGTTTTAGTTGTTTTCATGAAATTGTTAGGTAGCTACCGCAAGGAGGCATCTGAAGTAGCCATCTTGATCATTATTATCATTATTCAGTGAGAGTAGTAACTGGGCGTGCGTATTAAAAGAAAGCGGAAACAGAAATGACAGGGAGCATCCTTTGGCCAACCATAGAGCAAGAACGCACATCAAGAACCGCCTACTTAACATAATAGCGCGAATATGTTTGTTCACTTTTTGGCACTGCCCACGCGGGATGTTTAGACGAGTTTGCTTGCTTGAACGTTTGTGCGTTAATGAGAGTATTGAAACACAACAATGAAACAGACACGAATTATAACAAATAACGTATGTTTTATATATTTTTATGGATAAGAAACCCTTTGCGCGCACTAAAATGATGTCAAGCCAGAGACGCTGTGAACAGATGGGATATAATATATATTCATAAAGGCAAATATTTACAAATTAATACAAAGGAATAAATAGGCAGATTTTAACAAGGTATCTATAAAACATGTATGCAAATACATACCGCAGAAAGAACGTAGGTGAAGATAAACAGGCAATTAGTGGTGCGTTTTTGCAATGGATCATTTATGTAAACTTTTAAATTTTTTGCAGTTACAGTGAAGTACAGTATGAAAAAAAATTGCATTGAAATGTTTAATTTGAACTAGAATATGTGCAGAAATAAATGTATTACAATGGAGTGTTCCTGCAAAAATCTATTCCAAAATGTCATAATGGACTGCAGTTAAAAAGATTACTGCATCTCTTTTAATGGTTAGATTGCTCAAGGGACCCTGTTTTATAGGCTATGGGTTTTTGAATATGGTACAATAACATCACAGAGAAACCCTGTTTTCCTTTGCCCATTTCTTCAGAATCCTGATGATGTATTCCACCTGAGGGTTCCCAGTGTTTCTCAACAAGGGTAAAATTTCCTTTAAAGTTTCTCTGTAGCATAAAGACAATACACCGCATTATAGTGACATAAACATTAACATTTTAACCTAACATTGTGTCACTTAAATGTGTAGGTTACTCAGCTGAGTAGCCATAAATATGACTCAGTCATTTAATTTCCTTCTCGTAACTACTTTATGCGTAATATTGTGTATGACTACAGCCCAACCGTGCACATTAAAGAAAAGGGTAGTTAAAACTACAATGAATGGAATTAAATGACTGAGAATCTTTTAAAAACGTATTTGAAAACTATAAGCTGTGAATAGGAGTGATGACATTCATCAACCCATATGAATTTAAAGCTTGCTATGGTAGACATGGTATCTACCTGGGTTCTCTGCCGGCCAATATAAGCTGAAAGATCCCAACACATGCTCCCCTTTTGCCTTCCCAGAACTCAGGACTGGGGTCCAATCTTTCTAAGGCATCAAATGCCTTTGCTGAGTAGTAGAACTGGCCCATCTGAGAACGGGGGAAAGATTAATTTACACCTGGTACAAATGCTGTCAAAATGAAAAATATTTTTGTTTTAATTAAAGAGAAAAACGTAAGAAGTTGGGTGATATTGTAGTTTGGTAATATTGTAATTCTTGAAGGACAGCGACCTTGTAGCAGTCGTTGGCAATGAGCTGAAGGAGGCTGAATGAATCGGCTGAATTCTCCATTTTTATGTAGAGATCCCAAGCCAGACGGGCCTTCTGGTTCATGATATCTTTAACAGGACAAAGAGGGTTAAATGACCAGAACACAACATCGACATAGAATTATACCAGCAAAGGTTTCCTTTGTTGAGACAGGAAGAGAACATACAGCAGCGTGCCAGCCAGCTTAGGTATACATAGTCAGTCTTGATCTTGTCATTCTGAATCAACAGGAAGATCTGGCAGACAGAGAAAGCACACAAATATCACACCAAATAGTTCGCAAGATGATATCAAATAATGTTTGATGTTCAAATCATGGTAGTACCTCCTCTGCTTCCCTGTAGTTTTCAACATTAGCTTTGGCCTGTGCATAGTTAAAGTTGAAGGTGTCATCATTGAAGAAATAACTCTGTTAACAATAAGAGTTCAGAGTGTTTTTGAACAAGTCTAATACTGAACAAAAGTTCAAGAACCATTCCATGTGCAGAACAAGAATTTGTCATGGTTCTATGTTGTGCCTACCTTGACAGAGTTAAGGTAAATGAGCACATCCTCAAACTGTCTGAGCAGGAAGAAACACGAGGCCATGCACTGTCTGCCAGGGATGGTATCTAAGACACACGAAATTAACTGTTAAAGAAAGCCCCAATCTGGAAATGTATTTATCATGGATTTAGGGCAATACAATAAGACATCTGTATGTTATATTTCTGAGGTGCACTTACCACATTCACTAGCTGAGCCACCAACCAGCTGGAAATACTGCTGTGCAATCTTCAGATGATCTCTCTGCAAGAGGAAGAAATAACTTCATGTCATATAAACCAGATAATACCGTTTTCAAGGCAGATCTACAGATACAGTCCTCATTCTATATAGTTCAACATTTCAGTATTGTATGTAAATGTATCTCCGGTACTCACCGACCCAACCTCCTGTCCAACTGCAGCATTCACCACCCCCTTCAAGATGTACTCCTGATGAAGAGGCAGAGCATGGTTAGAGCACATCTGCACATCATATAGCACAATCCACTGAGCTTAGGGCTAAGACTCCTCTACCCCTGGCATGGTGAGAGACAAAGGACAGTGAGTGGCCACACACACAGACACACAGACACACACACAGACACACACACACACACACACACACACACACACACTTACTGTAAGACTAAAATTGCTCTGAACCTGAGAGAAAGAGAGAGAGAGGAGGGGAAGTTAATAAATAAATACCTACCAGAAACTACTGCTCTATTACCAAAATGTACAACTACACTGCAAACTAAACTATTCCAGTTAAGGTGAGACTAGGAAAAGTGAGAGCCGGGGAGAGAGGGTTAGAAAACTGTACCACAAGGCAGAGGAGACAAATAAATTGTCTGCATTGAAAAATTAGAAAAGAAAATGTTGTACAAGAGTAGACTAACTTGTGGTGTGGTTGGTTCTAAGTCCTTGATGAGCTGGTAGGACTCCTGGACATCATCTATATTAACAGAAAGACAAGTCACCTAGTTATTGTCTCTTATCGTTTGACTGGCATTGCATTAGTCCCTGACAAAAAGAGGCCCACCTTGTCTGAGGTAGTAGATGACCAGATTGAGTCGAGCTTCAGGAATGACATCGATCAGTGGAGGCAGCACTTGCAAGGCCCCCTCCCCACCACCAAACACTACCTGAACACCAGAGAAAAAAATCTGATGGAAATGTCCCCACAATCTTTAACACTCAAAATGTCTCATACCCCCTCTGTCCCAACGATTCTAATCAGCATGTGTTTCTCACCAGGTTGTGTCGTATTAACTCCTTGGCGAACTCAAAAGAGCTCGAGGAGATATCTATCAGGTTCTTCAGCTCAGCCTAAAAAGGAATATTTAATTTGTGTTGATTTACGAACAAGAATAAACTCAAAGCAACATGCATAGGCAAAGGTCAAACTTATTTTCACAAGGCTTTCTTTGAGTTAAGCATTACTTCTGCTGCTTTCCCATTGTAGAGCCTGAAGTGGTTGCAGGCCTTGAGGTTAAGAGCAATAGCAGAGTCTGGGACACTCTGCAGGTAAACAGCCAGCACCTCCTGGGACACCTCGTAGTAGTCCAGCTTGTAGTAGCACAGAGCCACGTACACATTCAGGGCTTGGAAATCTCTGCAAAGAGGATGAATACATGAGCTCCCTCACTTCGCGGTTGTAATAATGTATACACAGACTGACTCCATGTGGATGTCATTTCTAATCTTTTATACATCCCACTCTCTCTCCCACCCTCTCACCTACAGAGGCAGTCACTATCCTCCTCACTAGTCTCATAATTTCTCTCTGTCTCAACACAGGGAAACGGTCATTTCTATTTTCCTGCTCCACACTCTTCACCTCACCCTCCCCTCTCAGTCTGTACAGCTGTACTGAAATGTAGCTTGATGTGTGAATCGCTGCAGTGTGTTCTGTGGGCCGTCACCTGTTCTGTAATAGGATGCGTTTGTAGATGTCGATGGCCTCCTGGTAGTGGGAGCGCATGTAGTGGATAGAGGCCAGGCTGAGCTGGTCCTCTGTTACATCCTCCAGATCCTGGTGGAAACTCATCAGCTGCTTCTCGTCATTGAACTGGGTTAGGGGATGTCAGAATAGTATGAGTAC
>JACXGJ010002777.1:0-61302 GCA_016801105.1 Esox niger | reverse complement strand
GGTTTGTATTACTCTACACACTCTCCTGAGCACTTCCTACATAGCTTTCTCTGTGGAATATTCAATAGTTTATGAGCAGTGAGGCAATATTTATTCCATATTCAGTCATTGGCATTTCGTGAATTTTTCCCCTGGAATGTGTTTTAATACCCACTTTTTATTGAATTTACTCTTTAATATGGTCAAACATGAATTGTTTCGAGAGGAAAATTTATGTCTCTATTTATGTCAGTTTTAAAGTAATATTTTGGTCTCTTTTATTTTGAAAAAACTCCTAATTTTCGTGACCCGGAAGTGATTTTTTAATGTTGCTCACAAGACGCTGATCGCTGATAGATTCGTCGTTGGAGTATTGTTTTTAGCTTAGATTTTTTTTTCTGTTGAGCAACTACTTCAGCTTTTCAAAGGTAAGAATCGTGCGTTTAAAATGTTTGTGTTATGTTGTGGGGATGGTTGACTTATTAAACAGAGATTATCATTTGCTAGCTACGTTTATTTCGTTTCTAAAAATGTCTGCTCCCTTACGATATTTAACGTGCTCATGTTATATCAAAAGTCGTCATTCAACTTCCCCGGCGAATAATGACCCGACATGGGAAAAATTGCACCGCAGGAGCAGTCTATACCTACCACGAGAAAAGGAAGGACACTGGTGAGTCTTCGTAACTTTTGATTAACGTTCGAGAACTTCGGTATGCTAGCTGTGCTGTTAGGCTAGCAACCATTCTCATTAGCTGTCCCATTTCTATATAGCGGCATCTGGTTACGGAACTCAAAGTGTGCGTTTGGGAAAGGATGCCATCAAGGATTTTGACTGTTGCTGCCTTTCTCTTCAGACTTGTAGGGACCCCGTTGTTACGTAAGTCGGAACCCATACAGAAAATTTCGTGATTGTGTGTATATAGCCATTGTCGTAATACTAGTATAACTGATCTCCAGACCGGACGGGTACTTGTATGAAAAACAGGCTATTCTGGAATACATACTCCACCAGAAAAAAGAAATCGCCAAAAAAATGAAGGCAAGTCTTGCTTTCCCAGTGCTGTGTGTGTGTGTGTGTGTGTGTGTGTGTGTGTGTGTGTGTGTGTGTGTGTGTGTGTGTGTGTGTGTGTGTGTGTGTGACTAATATATATTTATATATATATAAGTTACACAGTATATTTTCACTGTATTACAGCTAGAAACATAATTGACAAAACCCACTGATTTCTGTACGTATACATGTCTGTATTGTTTGTCTTTCTGTTATATTCCCTGTCTCCTATGGTCTTAGGCCTACGAGAAGCAGAAACAGACTCAGAAGAGTGACAGCCGTCTGGAGTCCAGATCAGAAGAGAGGGGCATAGCTGAGAGATTTAAGACCAGGGAAAACAGCATTGTGTCTAAACCCATCAACCCGTTTACCTCTGGTAATTGTGTGATACTGGCTTGGTATGCATGTAGTATAGTGGAACGGGAGAATAAAGAGAGTTAACCTTGCCTTTTGTTAGAGGTGTAGAAAAAAGTAATGAAAATGTTTTAGTGGCAAGTGTTTTTTTCATTTGGGAAAATGTTTTGCAACATTAAACATTTCATAAAATCTCTTCATTGTTTCAGTTGTGGAGTTCTGTTTTGTGAATATATGTTGTATATTCCATTTACTTTTTAAGTACAGTGAGGGGGGGAAAGTATTTGATCCCCTGGTGATTTTATACATTTGCATTTTAATGAGGGAAATAAGTATTTGATCCCCTCCCAATCAAAACCACCTTTGATACAGGTAACAAGCTGAGATTATGTGCACACTTAAAGGGAGTGCTCCTAATCTCAGTTTGCTATCTGTATAAAAGACACTTGTTCACAGAAGCAATCAATCAGATCAAAGGAATGGCTCAAAAAGAAGCCAACAAAGGTTTTGCCATCCAATCACTAAGTCATGTTTTGCAAAGGGGTTGAATACTTGTTTCCCTCATGAAAATGCCAATCAATTTATTACATTTTTTACATGCGTTTTTGTGGATTGTTTGTTGTGATTCTGTCTCTGTTCAGATAAACCTACCATTAAAATTAGACTGATCATTTTTATGTGAGTGGGCAAACGTACAAAATCATCAGCGGATCAAATACTTTTTCCTTCACCTTATTCTTAGCGAACTGAGATGACTGCCAAGCCTTAGACACAATATTTGTATTTATGCTATTTAAAAGGAATTTCATTTTTAAACTGACTTCAGTCATTGTAAATAAGATGTTGTTTATTAATTATTATTAGTTAAACTAAATAATCATTATAACCAAATTGTCCCTAAGCTATTTCTTCAGGCCAAGCCAAAGAGTCAGACAGCCATGCTGCTGTGGGGGCTTCGGCCGGTACGTCTAAAGCTGACTCCAGTGATCCCGGCCCCAGTTCTGCTCAAACCCTGCCCAGCTTCTGGATCCCCAGTCTTACACCCGAGGCCAAGCCCACCGTGCTCAAAAAACCTGTGAGTCCAAGCTAGTGTTTTCGTCTAGACCTAAATCCGGCTATGGTTTTCGTTCCCTTTTTTGCCGGACCGTGTAAGCGGAGCCGGCCAAGAAGATCGAATGTCTCTCTGAGTGAGTTACTGACTGAGTACCCCTTGTGAAAATAGCATGTCTACTATAGGTCCCGTGTGCGTATCTCCTCACAGGCAAAGGGATGTACGTATTATGAATTATTCTGTATGGACAAAAACTTCCCAGGCTTAATCCTTAAAACAGTTTGCAGTTATATTGCGACTGTTTCTAGTGGACTTTTGAGGTACGCTTCCGTGCATGCGTTTTGGGTCCGGATAGATAAACCCATTTGCGGACTACAACATACAGTAGTTATGTAATAGTAAGCCTTAACTAAAGTTATACTGTTATATTGCGACTGTTTCTGCCATGGAAAAGTTCATCATCAGAAGATTTGTTCAAGGTAGACACAAGGCTATACTGACACCCGTTGAATGTACAGCTCTGTGGTGTAGTGATTAATGACACAGCCTTCCTCATGGGCGACCTGGGTTCGAGTCTCGAGAGAGAAACACTTTCTATTGCGGGCCGGCTGAACTAGGCTTGCCTGGTTTCTGGTTCCCTCAGTTTACCATTGTTTTGGATTTTTTTAAGGTAATTTGTCTGTTCAGTGTTTTTTATTGGAGGACCTGATATTTGTGTTTGCAGGGAGCAGATGTTGTGCCTATCACTGTCAAGGGATTGTCAGCTAGTCCAAATGTTCATGTCACGGTGTTCTCTTGACCTCATTTATGTATTCACTGTCTGAACATTAGCTGTTATCTGCCTCAGGCCAGCATGCCCCCATGTTAAACATTAATTTGACCCAATAAGAGCGGTTTGAACTCTATATTTAGTTTCTATAATTTATTTTGTCTTTTCATAGAGCTCGTTAACTGGAGAAAGTGTGATTGATCACTTTGCTAAATGGAAATACCAACAACCATTTACCCAGCATTATCTGCCCCAGGCTTTTCAATCAATCAAGCTGATTTTTTAAAAATCCCTTCCTACATCCGCAGTTGTCACAAAATGCTTTTACAAAACACCCAGCCTGAAACTCCAAGAAGCAAACTACAACAGTGTTGAATTTCAATGGCTAGGAAAAACTCCCCAAGAGGGCTGAAATTTAGGAAGAAACCTAGAGTGGAACCAGGCTCAGAGGGATGCCAAGTCATCTTCTGGGTGTTCCGGGTGAACATTAAGAGTACAAGTTATTATAATAGAGTCCAGAGTCTATTTAAACCTAGTCCACAAGGATTTGCATTGGAAAAGGAGAACTGAGTGGAGAGGGAGAACTGAACTTACTCCACCGGCACAATAATATAGCAGCGTAAAACCTTGGGGCTGAGACACGGGTGTCCAGTGAGAATGTGGCCTTATCTGAGGGAGGCCCTGGACAGGGTCCAACGGGCAGGAAGTCAATCCACCCACATTGCCAAACAAACTACCAAAAGGACACCCACTAATCTATCTCTCTGTCCCTTCCACACTTTGCCAGAGCAAGACAGTGGTGTGTCCAATGTCTGGGCGGCCCCTGAAGATGAATGAGCTGATCCCTGTGCGCTTCACTCCCCTCGACCCCAGTCTGGACCGCGTGGCCCTGCTTGCACGCCAGGTCAGCACCCCGCACACTTCTCTCATTCTCCCAAGACCCTCATGTTACTTTTTGAATTGCTGTGTATTTAAATTCCTGAGCGTGCTTTTAATAGTTTGTGTTGTTTTCCAGGAGAGGTATCTATGTGCTGTGACCAAAGACGTTCTGGGCAACAGCATCCCCTGCGCCGTTCTCAGGCCATCGTGAGTGAACCCCCCCAGGGTTTTACTTCATTCACAAGATCACCTTTATGCCCAGCCACATACATAAAAAAAAATTGTCTGTACACTCTTATGTCCCCTCACCTACTGTCATCCAACACACGTTTCCGTCCATATCCTTTTCTCCTTATCTGTCAGCGGCGCCGTGGTCACTCAAGAGTGTGTGGAGAAGCTTATTAGGAAAGATATGACCGACCCGCTGACTGGCGACAAACTTAAAGAGACGGACATCATACCACTGCAACGGGTGAGTAGTTGTTCAGGATTTGGGCTCAGAATAATATTTGGGGAATTTTATTTTGACAAAATATTTTTTTTTGTGGGAGGGGGGGGGTCCCTCTTGAATGTTGTCTTGTGTGGGTCCATGTTGGTTATTTTGAAGATACACGTTATGTATTAAAGTCCCACTCCTGCTGTCATTTTAAACATATTCATCACATTTATCTTTATTTAAGAAATGGGACAAGTGACCCAGGTGTACTCCCTTACAGTTTTCTTCACCATGGTTGGTCAAGTAAGGAGAGCGATAACAGCAGAGTGGGCCATTAGGCCGTTTACGATTAATAACAGTTCCTTCCTGTGTTCTTTCTCAGGGCGGAACTGGGTTTGCAGGCTCTGGAGTTACACTGAAAGCAAAAGAAGCCCGACCTGTTATGATGGTGTGAAATATGTTGAGTACCGGTAAAGGTGGACATAGTGGGGTTAACAGTGGAGGGAAAGTTTAAATTGATTAATTTGTACATATGATTGTGTATTCCTTGTACGGTGTCTGAGAATTCAAACCTTATTTTTTATGACATTTTTTAACAAGTTACATATTTTTGTTTTCTTTGCGAAACAGACAAACAAGATAAAGAACTTACACATACATTCACTGTGTGTCTCATATGTTACAAGAACAATATGGGTTTTATTGGCCCTGGGTTAGAAACAAGGGGGTTACATTTGCAAAAGGTCATAGTTCATCATGAACCTCGTCCAAACTCATGCCTCCATAGTCAGTCAGCGTGCTGGTCTTCAGAAATTCCAGCTTGTCCATGACCTCTGATCGAGAGAGACGACCATCCTAAGAGAAAAGATTGATATGTAGGATATAGGGAGTAGTGAGGTAAGATAGAAAATGATCCTATCACTGCTTTATGTTTAAACAGTTTGTACATTGTTGTTAAAGATTCATATTTAAAGTACTGACCTACAGTTAGAAGACTATGGTACAATTACTTAGATTTGCTGAAGGTCCTTGAAGTGCTTATATTACTTCAACTTGGACCTAAACTGTCAGAACTCGAATACCAGGAACGTCACCCCCTTTTTGGACAAAGTACTTGAAATGTCATTCAAATTAAATCTCTCGGATAAAAATGTTCCCCCATTGTTCTAAGCTTCTAATTCAAATATCATATTCAGTTTTGATATTTGGAAATGTATCTTTATTGCTAGATATTGATATTTATTTTGATCGAGTTGAGTGGTAAAGATTAAATAAGGACTTTAGTTTGTTGTGACTGTTCCTAGACTGAAGCAGAAAACACTGAAGGCAAGGGTTCGCTGTGCCGTTATTGGTGTGCTGCAGAACACTTTATTGAACTCTTGTATGCAGTACCAGGTATTATTCTCCCACTTTTGCAATGCTACTCCATTTAAAACCACTTAACACTGCTCCACCTTCCAACTAGTTAAACGGTTTTAGAAAAAGCTGCCTTGACATTTAGCTTGTTAGAGCATTTATTTAAAAATATATTTGATCGGAATCTCTGTTTCACAATTAAATTCTTCGGGCCGTTTCCTTTAATTATACCACATGTCAACACGCGCATTTGTTGTTTATGTGTCAGGAATCATACCTTCCCAATACTTACATATTGTGGATAACAATATGTCAAAAAATCTATTAGAGGAAAGTTATTCAACGTTCTACACCTGATCAGCAGTTACAACTTTTATGTTTTTTACAATGTAAACTATGACATTTTTTACCTGTTAAACATTTAGCTTATAGCAAGCACATCTTGTTGTTGATTCAATATTTTCTAGTTGCAAACTTAATTTGAACATCAAATCAGGCATGACATGACATGTTTTTTTGAACCTACCACTAACTAGCTTATCTACAATCATCAACATTTGTTAGCCAGTTGTCTGTCTTTTTATTGTGATAATTTTACCAAACAAATTTCCCTGACCCATATTTGTTGACTTTGTTAAAAAAAAAAGTCCAAGACGTTTACAATAAACAGTATTTTGTTATAACACAGCCAACTATATCTCTTCAAATCGGAATTGCAGCAAGCTAGGCTCAAAGGAAGATTAAGTTGCATGGGGAACTTAATTATTTTAGAAAAAGACCAAATGAAAAAGGAGCGTAAAGAGCTTACGGCGTGGAGACACCCCCAGGTGGTCCCACACGGACCACGCTTGGCAACATTCTGGTCCCACACAAACTGCCAAACAAATGAAGCGCAGTCACGCTTTCCAGTTCAAAGGCCAATCTTTGCATTATTTTACATATCAGAATAGATCATATTAAAAAGGTATTACGCATTTACCGGAACCTTTATTTTCTTATTCTAATTAAAAGGCTATTACACAATGTATCAGGACAGTTGACAACGGACAACAACAGAAGGGTGTTGGCTGAGCTTCTTGCGAAGGAGAGACACTAATAACCCAGGACTCTGCACCACAGTGACTGGGGACGCTAACACGCTCACACACATGACTTTGAGGAACTAGTGATGGTGAAATTCACTTAATCCTACAACACCACGTGCTGTAAGCCCAAACTAACCCTGACTATTCTCCCACCTGGAGCACCCGGCTCAAATAAAAAACTTTAGTCCCATCCGTACTGTCACTCTGATGCAACAACCAACTCCTAAATAAAGCATACAGACAGACCAACTAGTCGGTTAGGGTAATACTGAGATAAACACACAATTACACTGAACTCCCTATGCTAGTCGTTCTCTCATAACACAAAGGTAGAATATTGCTCATGCCCGATTGTTCTCTTTGACTCAGATCTTTAACAAGTGAAGCGTTTTCTCTAAGGTGGTATTCAAGTGTCTTTACACCTGAGTTTAGTACTTTGCAATGCCCAAAGTTTTAGGGGTTGAATAATGAAAGTAGGTGAGAGATGATAGACATCTTCCCCCTAAACAACATTTTAGTTCTAGTTGACCAGTAAATTTGCAAATGTTCTTGGCTTGGCCCCACCAGGCTCTTTTATGGTCCAAAGGTGCTGGGATCAGCTCAGATAAACCCATTACAATGTCTGAAATTAGCCAAATAAACTAAAGGAGGGAATAAATGTTCACTATATCTTCGAAAAAAGTTCAGACTGATAATCGCCATCTATAGTTTATAAGGTCGTTTTTTATCTTTATCTTTGATACTGTCCTTGACTGTGCATTAGATTGGATAATTACAACTGATTTAACTGAAATATTGTATTGTTTCTCTTCTACAAACATTAAAACATAGTATTTAAACTATCTTGTTGTTATGTGGCTAATAGGAAATATTCAAGACTGTTTCAAAAGATAAAAAGTACAGTTGTGCTCATAAGTTCACATACCCTAGCAGAAATTGTGACATTTTGGAAAATATGACTGATTATGCAGAAAATAACTATTGTATTTAAGGATAGTGATCATATTAAAATTTATTATCACTGTTGTTTGGCTCCTTTTTAAACCATAATGATAACAGAAATCACCCAAATGGCCTCGATTGAAAGTTTACAGACCCTTGAATGTTTAGCCCTGTTACAGACACAATGTGACACAATCAGGCTAAATGGCAATTAAAGGTTAATTTCCCTCACCTGTGGCTTTTTAAATTGCAATTAATTTCAGTGTATATATAGGCAATTAGTTTGTTAGCTCTCACATGGATGCACTGGGCAGGCTAGATACTGAGCCATGGGGAGCAGAGAATAACTGTCAAAAGACCTGCAAAAGTACAAGGTAATGGAACTTTATAAAGATGGAAAAGGTTATCAAAAGATATCCAAAGCCTTGGAAATGCCGGTCAGTATTGTAAGTACTTATTAAGCTGTGGAAAATTCAGGGATCTCTTTACCAAGTCAAGGTCAGGTAGACATTTTATATGGGACTATTGATATATTTCCATTGCCAACTGTTGTTTCTTTTAGCCAATTTACTATTCTGATGTGAATTTCATGTGAATTCATTTGTTCTTTGGTTTAATTTCGTGCTGCAAGGTCTACTGTACTTGCAGGCAAGCGTCAGCCTCTTTTAAGGCTGACAGTTTTTGGCAAAAACACCATGGGTGAAGTTGATAATGCCTTTTCTCTTCATGTATCTACCTTGATTCTCAACATTGTGTGTGTTCAAACCGCTTTATTTCATGACTTGTGACCAACGATGGGGACTCCAATCCAAGTGCTAGGCCTGTTTAACAAATTCTGGCCTTTATACACTGATGATCCGAGGGGAGTAGGTTTCCCCTCCATTGTCCCCTCACTCGTGAACAAGACCCCGGGATACTTGAACTCCTTCGCGTGGGGTAACGCCTCATTCCCTATTTGGAGGAGTCCAACTTACTACAGAGATCCCGAACACAGCTCTCACTTTGGACATACCGGGATTGGATAGCCCTAAAAAAGGACTTCCTCACCCCATACTCCCGCAGTACCTCCCACAATGTCTCCTGGGGGACCCGGTCATACGCCTTCTCCAGATCTACAAAACATTCCATGACCAGGACAGAATCCGCATTGTTCCTCCTTCAATTTGAGGTTTGACTGTCTGCCGAACCCTCCTATTCCGCACCTTTGAGTTGACTTTCCCTGGGAGGCTGAGATGTGTGATACCCCTGTATTTGGCACACACCCTCTGGTCCCCCTTTTTGAACAGGGGAACCAACACCCCGGTCCACCACTCCTTAGGCACAGTCCCTGACTCCCATGCAATGTTGAAGAGGCATGTCTTCCAAGACATCCCCTCCACATCCAAAGCTTTCAACATTTCTGGATGGATCTCGTCATTCACCGGTGCTTTGCCACTGTGGAGTTGTTTGACATCCTCAGTGACTTCTGCCATGGAGAGTGACGATGCTTCCCCATCAGCCTCCAGCTCTGCCTCTACTATAGACGGCGTGTGAGTGGGATTTAGGAGTTCCCCAAAGTGTTCCTTCCATCGCCCAATTACCTCCTCATTTGCGGTCAACATTGTCCCATCCTTACTGTACACAGCTTGGATGGTTCCCAGTTTCTCCCTTCTGAGGTGGCAGATGGTTTTCCAGAAGCACCTTGGTGCCAACCAAAGGTTTTCCATGACTTCCCCGAATTCCTCTCTTCCCCGAACGCCTCCCTCATCCTCGACGAGATGTCGGTTAAGGATTGAAATATTTACCCATCTATTTTTTTTCTTAAACTCTAATTTACCATTTCAAATGTTCAACTCAATGATCTAAGATTTTATGTGCACGAAAGGCGTATTTCTTTCAAATATTGTTCACAAATCTGTCAATCTGTATTAGTGAGCACTTCTCCTTTGCTAAGATTATCCTTCCACCTCATAAGTGTGGCATATCAAAATGCTGATTAGACAGCAGGAGTATTGCACAGGTGTGCCTTAGGCTGGCCACAAAAAAAGGCCACTCGAACTTTGACCACACTGTTGGCTAATTCACAAAGTATTTCATTCTAAACTTGTGGGCTTCATTATCATGAAACCTTGTTGTTAACCATGTAGCAAGAACTGGGTCATCATCGGATGTGTTTGGTAGGGATTACCATCCTTGTCTCCATGACCCCTGAGAGCTAAACCTTGTCTAGCTAAAAGTTGCACAGTACCAAATATTTTTGGGAGGCATGGTCTCGCTCTCTCTTGCTGGATAGCTATTACTGGACACCTGGGTATCAACTGGTCTTGTTTGTTGACTGTGCGTGGTCACGGCAACCATGTGTGACTAGCTTCTTGAATGTATAGCAAATTTTTCTTTTGCCCTTTTACAGTTTCTGAATCCAGAGTATGAAAATGCATCATCAGAGATTTTTGCAAGTGGGGATTTCTGGCTTTTGAAAGCTTTTGCATAATAGAACTACAACACTCCATTCACACTAGGACTGTAGTGGAGCCCCTGGAATTCTTTGAACCACCTCTCTTGAAAACGAAGTGTCCTATTTTACAGCTTGTGTGTAGTGATATGACTTGTGTTTGGCTGATACAGTGGATATGAAAAGTCTACACACCCCAGTTATAATGTCATTACAACCATCAGACATTGTCAACACATCTGTTTGATTCTGCTGGAATAAACAAAAAAAATACTTCCTTCGGCCATTTCATTTAGTTAAGATATTATGTGTGATTTGTGCATTAATTAAGAGCTACTTCACAGACGTCTGTATTTCAATGTGTGGCTGATATAATGTGATCTACATTTGTGATACACATTTTCCCTGTACTGTACTTGAAATGTATAACCTCACCTCCCAACCACCACAACTCTGGCAAGGCAATACTGGTCAACTCAACCACCTTCTGTTTCTGCTAAAATATAAGAATATTCAAGAGATGGGCTACATATTATTACATTAATAATTTACTTGAGGTTATCCAGTTAGGCTACTGCTATGCAACAACATTTCCCCTCAGTTCCACGATATACCTTTTCTCCCTGGCAGTCTGACCCTGCATGACAGGCACCCTAGCTGTCAGTGAACAGTGTTAATGTTAGATGTTAAAATGTTATCTATCTAGCTACAATGTATTTCTCAAATGTCATTAATGTATAACGCCAGCCTAACTTTACACTACTATGAACAGGGTAGCAGGTTTAAAAAAACTAAACTATTCAATAGATGAGCTAATTATCTACCTAATTAATAAGTTATGGGAGTTTCCAACAGCTTCCTCAAAGCCAAGTGCTGTTGCGTGGTCCTAAAGCCAGTCAGGGTTGATTTACACTATTGCCTCCACACTGCCCTACAGCACAGAGTTTGAGCTTCCCTAATAGAATTCTGTTGATAAAAAGCGTGGAGGACAAAATGCCATTTTCAAAATGTATAATGAAACCTACGTCACTGGATGAGCCAAAACATATTTATCACCTGCTTAATATGATGCTTAATATGACGCTTGCTACCAAATCAGCGCTGACCTGCAGAGTCATGGAGTCTATGCGTCCTGCGGTATCTGGCACCAAGATGTTAGCAGCAGATCCTTCAAGTCCTGTAAGTTGCAAGATGGAGCCATCGTGGATCAGACTTGTTGGTCCAGCACATTCGACAGACACTCAGTCAGAGATTTGGATGCCAGCGCAACACCCTGAATTCTTCTTCATGTTCCTCAAACCATTCCCGAACAATGTATGCAGTGTGGCAGAGCGCATTATACTGCTGAAAGAGGCCATTGCCATGAAGGGGTGTACCTGGTCTGCAATGATGTTTAGGTAGGTGGCACGTGTCAAATTGATGTCCACATGAATGCCCGGTCCCAGGGTTTACCAGCAGAACATTGCACTGAGCATCATACTGCCTCCACCGGCTTTTCTTCTTTCCACAGTGCATCCTGGTGATGTCAGTTCCCCAGGTAAATGACGCACACATACACAGCTGTCCATATGATGTAAATGAAAATTGACTCATTGGACTAGGTGACCTTCCATTGCTCCAAGGTCCAGTTCCCACACTCACGTGCCCTTTATTGGCATGTTTGATGGTGGACAAGGTGTCATCAAAGGCACTTTGGTCTGCAGCTACGCAGTTTCATAAGATGCATTGTGTGTTGTAACTCTTTCCTCCTGTAACCATAATTCAAATTTTTTTGTGACTTGTTCCATAGTAGTCCTTCTGTTTAAACCAGACGGGATAGCCTTTGTTGCCCTAGCACATCATTGACCCTTGGGCGATCAACACCCTGTTGCTGGTTTATTTGTCCCTCTTCTGTCCATTGTCGGTAGCCACTTACCACTGTTGACCGGGAGCCCCCCACAAGCCTTGCCATTTCAGAGATGCTCTGACCCAGTCATCAGGCCATAACAATTTCGCCTTTGTATTGTAGGATTGTTAACGTGCTATATGTTGCTTGCTGTTACATACATGGCTACCAGCCAAACATTTTCAAATTTACTCTATATAAACTAATTAGTTAATTTCTACTAGAGAGTTTACCAACGCACTATATTTGACTTTTTAAGTTTTCTACACCGGGACTGTTATTTGGATATAATTAATGTCACCAGGAAGAATCAATAGTGTTGTTAGCCCCCTGGTCTAGCCGGGCAAGAACTTTCTTTTGGTCACTGGGAAGAAATGCCGTCGGCTAGAGCCAACAGAGGTTTTCAACAGGTTTTCCCCACTGGAATCGGAGTCAAAGGCCGAGCCGTCTTTGAATTGGAATGTCTCAGCCCCAAGGTGCTATATTACTGTGTTGGGGGAGTAGGGTCAGTTCTCCTTCTCCACCATAAATCCTTGTATCTAAGAAAGGTATTTTCTAAAATCTCCCTGTCAATTTTGCTGTTTTAAACTAAGTAGGACATGAGGTCTTGGCTTGACTCTTTGCTGTCCCTGTCTGAAGTCATCCTGGTTGCTATTCAGATCATAATGATACCTGACGATTTCAGCTGCCTCTCTGCTGACCACCCCCCCGCCTATTTGTCCCTGTCTTTATCCATCTAAACATGGTTCCGATCTGGACTAGGTTTAAATGGACACTGGACTCAGCCCATATGCATTTATTAATTATTACAATTTGGAATCTTAATATGTTCACAGCCAGAAGAGGACTGGACACCCCTCTGAGCATGGTTCCTCTCTAGGTTTCTTCCTACGTTTCAGCCTTTAGGGAGTTTTTGCTAGCCACTGACATTCAACACTACTGTTGTTTGCTCCTTGGGGTTTAAGGCTGGATGTTTTGTAAAAGCACTATGACAACTGCTGATGTAATAAGTGCTTTATAAAATATATTTGATTGATTTGTTAAAGTTGCTCAGGTCTTCACAAGTCGCTCACCATGTCGATATTTGCTTGAACAACTTTGTTGAAACTACGCACAAAATGAGAAAAACAGCGATGTGAAAAAATGTACACAAGGCCGAGAATGTGACTGGTCAATCTTTATTCTTTTGACATATTTGCCAGATTTAGAACCAAATAAAGCTGCAATAACTACTTCACAAAGATTTAGCAGATATAATGAAATGACAAAATGCTTCATGGAAAGGACCGAAACAGTAATACATTGTAGCTGTTTGTAATGGCGTGCGTCAATTAAATTAAGTAAAAGGCAAGGTTTGGTGATCAGACAATAAATACATTTTTCTTGACCCTGTTTCACACTTTTTTGTTACTATGTTTCTGTGGCTAGCCCTGAAAAGTCAGTGCTAACCCTACTCCTGGCGCTATTAAATTTTTGTCTCCCACGGATGAAATTGCATCAGGTAAGATGTATTATGTAGTGTTCCGTCTGTTCATTTATTTCGGTGTGTTTTCGCATATATCACAGGTGTTTTCTCTGGACCTACAATGCATAGTTTGACAAAAGTTGGGTGAATTACATTATGTAACACAATTTTTGTTCCTAGGTGGTGCTATCTTGTAATTGCCTTTTGCTAAAGTATAGAAACGGTCTATAATCCCCCCAAAACATTGATTTTGTAAACAGGAAAGTGATAGTTTGAAATGTACCTATTTCCAATGAGAAAATTGGCAAATATGTCTTTTTGTTCACATAAAATCAGAAGAAAATGACATATTAATCAAAATGAACACATATTTATAGTAAAGTAATACAAAAATGACTACAAACGATGTAGACGTTTTTTGGGGAATTTACAATTATACTGTATATCACTTCCACGAATCAGCCCCCAAATGTAGTCTCCCATCATGTTCTTGTTATACTGTCTTTTGTAGTGGCATTCTAAGTGCAATATATCTCCCACCTTGCTCCTCCAAGGACACCTGCACGTTCTACTTGAATTTATCAAGATAAGCATCAAGGATATGAACTTTGAGGGACATCCTACAGCACAGTGTTCCTTAGTTTTTCACCAGACTCTCAACTAGCTCCACATACTTTTTCAGCATTGTGATTGCCCTGGGAGCGCCGAACTACTGCGACAAAGTTGTTCCAAGATGCTCTTATTAGGGAGCTTCTTGGAGAATTCACAGCGCTCCAATATCTTCTTCATCTGTGGTCCGACGAAGACACCAGCTTTGTCCTTTGCCTCAGACGGCTTAGCGAAGAAGTCTAGGTACTTAAAGGCTGCTGACTCCATATGTAGAGCTCTGACAAATTGTTACATAGGACACATTAATGTGCAGTGGTGGCATCAGCATCTTCTAAGGGGTCCACCATTGGCTCCCACTTTACGTTGTTCCTCCCTACAGAGAACTCAGTCCCCTGTGGCCAATGCTGCCTATGTTAGAGTGCCTTGGTGTCTCTGCTGTCCCAAAGTCAAAGAGGGCAGGGAAATGTGGTAAAACCACCTTGGAGACCCATCTGGAATGCCACCCCTCAGCCATACTCATCATATTTCAAAGCATCCAGCAAGGTATTGATGCTGTTTGTGATCCTGTATTCATATTACTATTTATATTACTGGAATGTTCTAGAAAGAACTTAAGAAGTTAACTTCTAGAAGTTACTCCAAGTTTACTTACCACTGACTCTATCTGAAATTTTCTGGAATATAGGTCAATTTCAAAATATTCTTGTCCTGGTTACAAAAGCAAAGTTTGTGGAGAATAATATCAATTTTCTATACTTAAGGCATAAGCTATTAATTACGTTACTGTTGCAAACCGGTATAAATATATATTTTATTAAATGGCATCTGGATTGCATACTTGGAAAAAGGCCATTAAAACATGTGCAGGCACGATTGTAAATAGAAAAATCCCTGGAGAAGCCAAGCTGGTGCATTGCTCAGTGGTCAGAGAAACTGTATCTCTTTATCCAAGGGTTGTGAGTTCAAGGCCAAGCTGAGTATGTATGGTACTTCATGATTTTATAAAAATGTGCCTACTCATTCAAACACTTATATTTTCTTGTGTTGTTTAGAAGTAAATAATGTGCACATCCCCAGGAATCTGAATGAGATGTAATAATAACTAGGCTACCAGTGAGAATGACAGTTTACAACCAGATGTAGTGATGTTTTATTATGGTGATAGTTTGTCATGTTATTAAGCTGTTAAATTTGGCTCTGTTATGTAGCACATTGTGACAAAACTAGGGTGAATGGCCATTTTCCAAATTACATTAGTTGGCACAAGCATAGACATAATAAATATATTAATATGTGTGCTTGTATGTTTTTATACAGAACATCCACTTGCCACACCAAGAATCTACATAGCCCGGTGGTCAGAGCAATTCTGTATAACTCAAGAATATCTGAATACATACCACCATTATACATGCCCCAATTGATTTAGATCAATGATTGGCCTGGTATTACGGTAAAACAACAAAAGCGGAGAACAACACGTTTACTGATGCCTTGTTAATTGAACATTCATTTCTAATGTGGAAAACCACTCCCATGCATTAAGGTGGGAAAGCTAGTGATCTTTATAATTATCGACCCATCTATAAACTGTTGTGCCTTGCTAAAATACAGTCATTGGAGTCAATATGCAATAAAAATAAATACAGGCCATGCAAACCAGTTTGCAGCGACCCCAAGACAACAACCCCAAGCGCATATACCGTGCCAGCTTTTGCATTTTCGGATCCCTAGTCAATATTTGATTTTGTCTAATGGCCTGGGTCCCCCAGTGATCAGGGCCCTAAGGAACTGCCTATGTCTAGAACCAGCTCTGTAAAGATCCACAATGAATTGATTACTTGGCTAATAAATAATCACAATAGCCATTTGGTTTCTGGAGTGAAAGTCCATTCAAAATGTTACTGCCAAAGGCAGATCTGGAAGGATTCTGAACAGTGATCCCTCCCATGTTCATCAACTCAATCAGGCTGAGTGGGCTAAAATGTTGATCTCTGTAAAACTCTTAGTTATTTATTGGCTAACAACAGTAGCATAGTAGCATAACAGATGGTTGAACCCACACTGATAAAACAGTTTTTCTCCCCCTAAAAAATAACTTGAATTTCATAAATACATTCTCCCTTTATTTTTGTAGCACTGCTTTAGTCGCAACCTCTAATAAACTCTTGGTGAAAGCCTGTAATTGTGTTAATTTTTAAAACAAGAGAACAGCTTTCTAACATGTTAATCCCTATTAATAAAGAATACATTTTGGTTACATTAAAAGTATATCCTAATCTGAGTTGTTTTAATCAGTGTCAGCTATTGTATAATGAATGTTATGTAGTTTTCTTGGTTTTATCAATGATAACAAACTTTGTCACTTCATGCACTACTTTAAACTATTCCAGACACAATTTAGCAAAGGTTCCAGGAGAAAATACTACATTTGACTTATTAGGACAGATTTTAAGAATTGATGTCACAAAAAATAAGTATTTCTTTGTAGAAAATTCAACATGGTTTTATTTCAAATTCACAGAGAGAAATGTTTTTCTTGACAGTGTCATTCACTTTCATCTCATCGACTTTCTGTTTGTGTATCAATAGTGCAGTAAAAAAAATACCTTATTGAATCAATGCCTTTGTTCATGCACACAATTGGTTATTTGGTTGGAGTGTTAAGTCCTTTCATACCTAGTGATAACATATCCTCCTTGTCCTGTTCATGACCACATTTTGACTCTCCCCACATATTTGACCGGAATAGATTAATAAAAGACTCAATAATTAGAATCAGATCTTCTACATAAGTGTAAATGGATAATATGTGGACCAGGTATAAACAGCCTTTTGTGTGTAAACCATTTGTGGCTATCTTTGTATATGTATACACTGCAATCTCGTATCGCCACACTTCCTTGACAACCCACAGAAAATTTGTGATCAATAGTATAAATAAGACCCCACACCTTTCCCCCTCCAGCACTACCCCATCCCTAACTGCTTATTAATGGTAACAGAGCTGTCCATGTGCCCTTTCCCAATACAGAAGCCAATAGCCATTTAGGAAAGCCCCAACACTCCCTTCCCACCCCGGAAACCCTCCACTGAATCCTTCCCCCCCAGAACCCCTCCCCCACTGAATCCTTCCCTCCCCAGAACCCCTCCCCCACCGAACCCTTCCTACCTCAGAACCCCTTCCCCACAAAACCCTTCCCACCCCAGAACCCCTCTCCCACTGAACCCTTCCTGGTGCCTTTCGCAAAATGTCATCAAAGCTCGTCATGTCGCCTGGTGAGATCCTCTCCATAATTGGTCGCCTGGCTCCCCACAAACATGTTCCAATTGGCCAGAATCTCCTCCTTGGTTATTCTTTCGTCCTGTTTCATCCAATCACGAAAGGGAGCATATCACCATTCATTGAACTCATGATTGAGGAGGAAGAACGGAGATAGGAAAAAATGAGGGAAATTAAAATGTTTGATAAGATGAGGATAGAACAGGATGAACGACAGGGAAGCAGAAATTAAAGAACATGGATTGAGAGAAAGATTCATTTTAATTAACAGGTCTTTACCCCCAATTAATTCCATTATGGTGATTGTTATCCATGCTCAGGCTGACAGTGTGTTATGTGATCTGAGCTGTGAAAGAGCCCTGAAACAGCATCCAGACTCATGAGTCCCTCATGCGTCTCAAATGGCCGCATCAAACCATACAGTGCCAAAGTAGCACCCTATTATAAAGGACCTAGTGTTCTCTTTTATTCATTTAATTAAACGCTACTGAATACCAAATTTAAACACATAGCCAGGAGCCTGTTCTTGTAATGTTAGCACAGACGGAGAATATGCAAATGGTAATGTAAAGATTTTTAAGGAAGATTTTGTAAGTAAGTAAAGGGCTCTACACACGTCAAACAAACTACGCAAGCAGATGAAACATTGTTCTTTTGCATGTCCTTTTACACTTTTGTGTAAATTTTTCGAACAAACAATATACAACGCTCCGTCTTTCTGTTTACGTGAAACTCTCGAAGGGTAAATACAGAGATGGAGTGGTTGAGATAATGGATTGGTTATGGAATAGTGGGGCTGGGGCATACCTTGTCCGTGTCTGTTTCGTGGATGAGGTGCTTGGCTTCATTATCAGTGTGGTCAATCTCTCCTGGCAGGATCCACTCAGCCACCTCGTGATTATCCAGGAAACCATCCTTTCAACACAACAACCCATAGACCTGTTACAAAACATTCTTACAACATAACAACCCATAGACATGTTACAAACACTCATGAGTTTGAATCCTGGTCACTGCATACCAACACATCTATTTTCTAAAATACGTGTACCCTGTCTACTTAAACAGGGAATCAATTTTGTTTTCAACATGACTAATGGAATAATCTTCTTTTACTCTGCAGTAGATGTTGAGCAATATTTGAAACATCAAATCCCCATACATTTTTGTTTCATGATAATCCCAAAACATATTATATTGGCAACTATGTATTGTGTTAATATTGTACACAATACTTAGGTACCAATATGATATGTATTGATTAACAAAGGTTGTGGAGGATACTTCACATTTTACAAGTTTGTCAAGGAAAAAAATCCCAGTGGGTATGAATCAAAAAACAAAATCACTAGGTTTCTCATGAAGTTATTTAAGGAACCCGTAGAAAGCATTTTTCAATGTGAAAAACTTCTAGAATACACCAAGATCCTTGTCTTTCTAGACTGTATCGTGAGGTTCCTCGTCATTCCCAAAAACTAGTGTACCTTGTTCAGGTCCCTAAATTCTGAGAAGTGTTTTTTCTCTGTCAGCACCCAGTCTGGTTCACTCTCTCCTTTCTCAGGTGTGAACATATCCCCTGCAGAAGAGATAGGTTACATTTTATACAATAGACACTGTAGGCTTTGAAGTCTTTACCTGGTGTTGTCAATCCTAGGACACCCCAAGTCCCGCAATGTGTTTGAGCTATTCTAGAGCTTGCACGTTTTATTCAACCCATCAATTAACCCTTTGACTTTATGAACCAAGCGAGCCTATTCAGGGCTGTAATATAATGAAACATCTGAGGGTCCCTGAGAAGAGGTATGAAAAAAAGTTATTATGTTTGTTTAAAGTTTAGGGAAAGACTCACCAATGTATTCATCCATGCTGATCTTTCCATCCATGTTCTTGTCAATATCTTCTACGGTTTCCTGAAGCAAAACAAATGTAGTTGTTTAGAAGTAGAAGAAAACCAGATGTAGTCACCCACGTAAGTGGCTGTGTCTTTAACCACTACCTCACAGTGCTAAATGTATGCCCAGTGTTGGTATAGCATCTCGACATTAGATAGTTTTGTCATGCAGTGACATCACACCAAGTTTGAATATTTTGCTAGACACCATTAAGTATTGTGTTAAACTGACTAACATTTCTTATTAAGTTCAGCTCCACCACAAAGAGTATCTATGAAATGTTTGGCTTATGGGCCACTGGCCATTATAACAAATTATTAGCCAGTAATAGGCTTACTGGTATATAACTTGGAATAGTCATAAGAATTGAGCAATTGCTAGCGAGAATGAATATTAACTTCACGCAGCCAAAACTAGGTATTTCATGGAACAAAAACGTACGTTTTTATTTTATTCGTGAATGACATTGATAATATTACTATTAATATAGGTGACGATAACTGACTTTCGTCAAGTGAAAAGAAGCGAGAATCGTGGAATCCCCTACTCTTTTGCTGCCAAAGGGGTTTTCTAGCCTATATTACCCCAAAGATCCACCAGAAATAGTTGCAATATAATCGTAAACAGTTTATTTTAAGCTTAATATAATGCAGCTACTGAAGGTTGTAGCCAGCAACATTTTTGTCTATCCAGAACAAACCCTAATGCATAATTTGCTTTGACTGTAATGAGATTCGAAAGCGGAACCTACTGCACGGAACTTATTATACGCCAAACCTGGTTGCAGGTCCGCATCTCTAACCACTACGTTATTTAACAAAGGTGAGTGGGTCAGTGGGTAGGTAAGAAAAAGACATTTGCTCTCCTTGGCTGGCTCTGCTTACACAATCTGCCAAAAATATGTACCGTCTGTATGTTCCAACTAATCGATCCTGCAACTGGCCCCAGATTCTCTGACTGACCTGTATAACAACAGCTTTCATGTGGTCGTACTCCTCAGGATGAAGGAAGGCAGTGAACTCATCTTTGGTGGCTAAGCCGTCTCCATCGCGGTCGGCTGACCTGAAGCGCCTCTCGTCTCTTGTCAGCATGGCCTTGTAGTTAGATTTGTCTTCCACGTCGTCAAACTCCTCGTCTGCAGGAGGCACAGGGCTCTTTTCAATGTCAAGACAGGGCTTGGTAAAGCAAAGAACATCTCAGAGAAGAAGTTGCTGATCTAGGACCCTCCTAAGATACCTTAGTCATTACAGCCATAAGAGGCAAAATCACATAGCGGTTAGAGCAACTGGCTAGAAATAAAAAAGGTTGCTCGATTGAGTGACTAAGTTGGCAAGATTTGGAAATATTTCTTTAAGCTGTTAATTGCTATACACCTTTCTGAATAAGGTTGTCTGCTAAATTGTGAAAATGTCAAACAGATCCTGAATCAGCACATCAGTCAAGTCATTGGCTAGCCTACTAAAATCAGCTCCAAAGTGATGTGTCAAGAATTTGCTGTATACACGAGCAACCCAATTCAGATTTTTTCCAACTAATTGGTCTTTTGACCAGTCACATCAGATCATTTCACATCAGAACTTCTTGAGAGCTGATGTGATTATCTTGCATTGGAAAAAATCGTAATTGGGCTGCCTGTCTAAAGGCAATGTAATTTAGAGTTCTATAACGGGTTCTCCCCTCCGTAAATCCCTCACATGTTCTGTATTCAACCTTATAAGAACCACTTTCACTCCTTTCCTTACCTTTGCCTTAACAAAAACAGCCATTAGATGATACCACTAATTCATTTCAGGTGACACCTTGTGTTAAGTGCATCTTGCTGGATCAAACAATGAGAAAAATAAGTTATTCAGCCCTTGAGCAAGGCAGTGTAGTATCTGAGCATTAACAACTACAATATGAATGTATGGTTCATTGGAAGTGAATGTGCCTAGATAGTGAGAATAACAGAAAGTTAAGATTCTCCCTGTTGGTTGCGCTCTGGTAACCACAGGAATGTTTACATTGACCATTTGGTGTGGGGGTTAGTGTCTTGGCTTTGCTAGGTAAACACACCCCTCAAGGTATTTAACAGCTTGTACCCCACATTACAGTTGAGAGAGTAGAGAGAGACCAAGAGAGTAGGGAAGAGTTTGAGCCTGTAACATCATGTGCTAATAGACTATCAATATGCTGCAATAAACATTGAATACTCTCTCCCTTGACAACCGAGTACGCGAGTTATTATTACTACCACTATACGACATGGCTGATTTCTAACAGCAGTTAACCTTAATTGCTCCTGTAAGTATCTGTATCTGTGAGAGAACATCTGATAATGACTAAATTGTGTCAGAATTGCATCTGTTAACCATGTTGACTTCTCATTGCAGGATTCTGTGTGAAGCTCTAAGGGGTCATCAACCCTGGCCCTTGAAGCAACTTCCATTCAATGTTTTCATTGCAACCTTCTAATCAGGGACTTATTGAGATGTTAGAAACTAGGTGGGTCAAATTAATTATGAGATATAATAAAAAAACAGCAGGCTCCGGCCATCTTAGGGTAAGAGTTGATGATCCTTGCACTAAAACAACCTCTCCTCATAGCATGTTGTTATGATTCTTTATGAACTCACTGTTGTAAGCGGCTCTGGATAAGTGTCTGCTAAAATGTAAATGCTGTGAACATAGAGCAGATTAGAGGCTTCATAAATTGTCTTGGCTTTAACAAACCCTTCCCATAATTTTAACAATCTATAACACACAAATTATTTATATAGCTTAGTAATCATATGCTGTATGTCCATAGGAAATTATGAATATACTTTAAAGCCTCATACACCTGAACCACTTGATAAAACACCTGAACGTTAGGCTACACACATTTTATTTTACAATCCTTGCAACCCAAGGGAGGATTTTTTAAAATAATAATCACAATAACCTGGTTGCATAAGCGTGCACACCCTTAAAATAATACATAGTTGAAGCACCTTTTTATTACAGCACTCAGTCTTTTTGGGAAGGAGTCTATTAGCATGGCAACATTTGCCTACTCTTCTTTGCAAAAGCTCTCCAAATCTGTTAGATTGCAAGGACATCTCCTGTGCACAGCCCACTTTAGATCACCCCACAGTTGTTCAATTGGATTCAGGTCTGGGCTCTGACTGGGCCATTCCAAAATGTTAATCTTCTTCTGGTGAAGCCATATTCTTGTGGATTTGGATGTGTGTTTGGGTCATTGTCATGCTGAACTTCATCTTCAGCTTTTTAACGGAGACCTGAAGGTTTTTTGCCAAAATTGCCTGGTATTTAGAACTGTTCAATTCCCTCTACCTTGACTAAGGCCCCTCTAAAACAGCCCCAAAGCATGATGCTGCCACCACCATGCTTGAATGTGGGTATTGTGTTCTTTGGGTGATGTGCAGTGTTGTTTTTGCGCCAAACAGACCTTTTGGAATTATGGCCGTAAAGTTCAACCTTGGTTTCATCAGACCATAACACATTTTCCCATGTACTTTTTGCGGACTTGATGTTTGTTTTTGCCAACTTGGATGTTCTTCTTTGTAAGAAAAGGCTTCCGTCTTGCCACCCTACCCCATAGCCAATTCATATGAAAAATACAGGAGATTGTTGTCACATGTAGCACACAGCCAGAACTTGCCAGATATTCCTGCATTTCCTTTAATGTTGCTATAGGCCTCTTGGAAGCCTCCCTGACCAGTTTTCTTCCCTGACCAGTCTTTTCATACATTTTGGAGGGATGTCCCGTTCTTGGTAATGTCTTTGTTGTGCCATATTTTCTCCACTTGATGAGGACTTGTCTTCACTCTGTCCCATGGTATATCTAATGCTTTGGAAATTATTTTGTACCCTTCTCCTGACTGATACCTTTCACCTTCTCCTGACTGATATCTTTCAACAATGAGATCCATCTGATGCTTTGGAAGCTCTCTTTGGACCTTGGCTTTTGCTCTGAGATGCAACAAAGAAAATGTCAGAAGAGTCCAACTAGAACAGCTGAACTTTATTTGTGATTAATCAGAGTTACTTTAAATTATGTCAGGTATGTAATGACTTCTATTTAACATGAGTTTTAATGTGATTGATTAATTCTGAACACAGCCACATCCCCAGTTATGGGAGGGTGTGCACACTTATGCAATACGTTTATTGTAAGGTTTTTCTTTTTAATTTTTCCCACTCGAAGATTTCAGTTTGGTTTTCAATTGAATTGTTCACATTATAGGTTACATTAAAAGTGAAAAAATTTCTGACATGATTTATCTTGGTCTTATTATTTTACATCACAAAAATCTGGCATGTAGACTTTTCATAGCCACTGTACCCCAAAGCTGTAACGCGGACATTGTACAGGACATTGCCCTGCCCTGTTCCGTCATTTACAGGTGTCCTGATTCCCTCTGGTCACTAAAGTTACCATAGCACTTATGCTAAATGTAGAACTGTCGTGGCTACATCTGGTCCTCATATTATCATGGCCCCCAATCACCAGCTTTCAATTGGTTCATTCATCCCTTTCCTAACTGCTGTAACAAAGAAATAAAAACTACATAGGTACTACATTAGTAATGTATTTAAGCCATTCTGAATAATATAGTGTTAAAGACTAAAATGTCCCAAAATAGCCTTTTTCCTCATGGGGAGTGACAAAATGTCCACTAATGTTCCTTGCTTTATGATACATGCAGGAATCTCTTGGTAAAAACCACTAACACATTTTACATTCTACTTTTCCCAATATTCTTTAAATCATATTTTTCATAAACCCAACCCTTCACCTGACATTAATCTTCCTTAACCTTGAACATAACCTTAACCCTTAAACCAAAATGTTTATGTTTACCTGAAAACCAAGGCTGAAAATAACCTTTTTCTTAAAATGGACCAGTGAAATGCCCCACCCTTTTTCATTATACGAGAAGGCAGAATGTCTCACATGACATTCATATATTCTTGTTTGGTCCCTAAAAGTAAAGTAAATCCTGCACACAGACACACACTGTCATACCCAGGTAGTAGCCGTAGGTAGTGTTCTTGTACTCCTCCCAGCCGATCATCCCATCCTTGTTCTGGTCATACTCTTTCCAGTGCTTCATTACATTCTCCTCAATGTACCTCCTCTGCCTGTGTTTGATCCACTGGTGCAGCTCAGCGTGGCTCACAAAACCGTCCTTGTCCGTGTCTATGAGATCCACAATCTTCCTGTTGAAGGGATGCAAAATGTCGAGTTAATACCATAGAGTTCAGTTGGTGGACCATGGTGCTTGTAACACCAGATTTGTGGGTTCAGTTCCCACAGTTCTATGGTATGGAAAATTCATGCAAATGTAAGTGAATGAAATCATCTGCAAAATTACTTAAAATATAAGGTTAATGGTAACAAGATCTCAAACCCATTTGATTCAATGCAAAGACACAGGGTGCACTAAGTCGTCATGTAGATACAATTACAGTAACTGTACTTAGATGACAGAGAATGCAAAGATTTAGATAGGGTGGATGAAGGAGTGGGCAGAGAGCAGGGAATGGATGTGTAGAAAGATAGGGAAAGTGACTAAATGGACAAACAACTAATGCCTCAATGTAGACAATAGTGAAATAAATCAGAAGTGATGAATAAAAAGGAAAAAGGTGTCTTGAGTAGTACAGTTGTTCCTTTTTTGCCTATAATCTCTGGTCAAAAGTGCTACATAGAGAATATGAGCTGTGGTCATTAATGGTGCTGCTTCTGGTAAACATTTACCACTGCAGCGCAAAAACCCTCTCCTCTAGCCTTCACCACTTTCTTGCCCAATGAAGAACTGTTGACCTTAGTAAAAAGTATTGTGTAGAGACTTTTTTTGAGATTCAGTCTGGGTTGCTAACATATGTAACATAACATACCCAAGTTTCTCTTTGCTTTCCTCAGGGGTCAATTGGTCAAAGGTCTTGGCTTCCTCTTTGCCCAGGAAAGCTTCGTGGTCATACTGGAAACCTGTGGTGTCGTCATGGGCGTGGTCACTCAGGTCACCATGTCGATGTACACGCTTCTCTTTAGCTGGGACGGCAACTGCCACCCCGAGGATAAGAATGATGGATACTAGTGACTTCAACAGCATCTTCTGTCCTGAAATAGTGTGTGAGAGGAAGAGAGAGACTACTGCATACATTACAACTTACAGTTAGGTCCAAAAATAAATGGACACTTTTTGTTATTTTGGCTCTTTACCAACATATGTTCAAGTTACAGTTAAATAATGAATATGGGCTTCAATGGCAGTTTCTCCACTTTAATATGATGCTATTCACATCCAAATTGGAGGAAGGGTTTAAGGATTACAGGGACCAAAAGTAATTGGACAATTGACTCAAGCTGTTTCATGGACAGGTGTGGGCTATTCCATCCTAATTTCTTGATCAATTAAGCAGGTAAAAGGTCTGGAGTTGATTCTAGGTGTGGCATTCCCATTTGGAAGCTGTTGCTGTGAACCCACAAAATGCCCTCAATGCAAGAAAAACAGGCCATCCTTAGGATGCAAAAAAATCCATCAGAGAGATAGCAGGAACATTAGGAGGGGGGCAGATTAGACATTGCCAAAAACATCTTAAAAAGCCAGCCCAGTTCTGGATTAGCATTCTTTGGATGGATTAAATTAAGATCAACCTGTACCAGAATGATGGGAAGAAACGAGAAAATGAACCAGGAAAGCCTAATACAGCCGGCCTGCGATTTGAAGGTTGTTGCCCTCACTGAATTTGAAACCTGATCTCCCACATGAGTGGCTATGTATTTGACCACTACACCACAATGCTCTTCACTTGCTTAGAGTCTTGACATTAGATCATATTGTCATGCATTAACATCATGCCAAGTTTGAATATTTAGCTAGACACCACTAAGCACTGGGTTGAACTGAATAACGTTTCTCATTAAGCTTACCTCCAGCACAAATAGCATCTATGAAATGTACGACTTATCCCACTGGCTGTTTAAAACAGATTATTAGCCAGAAATAGGCTTACTAGTATCTACTAACTTGCTACTAGGAATAGTCATAAGAAATTAGCAATTTCTAGCGAGACAGAATATTAACTTTACTATGCCATGGCAGAAAAACATTTGTTTTTCTTTCATTTGTGAATGACCGTGATGAAATAACTATTGATATAGGTGACGATAACTGACTTTTTTACTTCGAAAATCCACCAGAAATAGTTGCAATTTATACAGTTTTTTATAGACTATAACGTAGCTACTGAAGGTTGTAGCCAGCAAAGTTTTTGTCTATCCGAAACCAATCCAAACGCATTATTTGCAATGACAGTGACAAAATCCCAACGTGGAACCTATTGGTTGGAGGTCCGCATCCCTTACCACTACATTATTAAACAAGGGGTGGTTGCTCACTCACTCATAGACATTTGGTCTTCTCTGCATGCTTGGCACGGCTCATGATCCGAAGCATACCACATCATCTATAAAATGTGGTGGAGGAAGTGATGGTATGGCCATGCATGGCTTCCAATGGCACTGGGTCACTAGTGTTTATTGATGACGTGATAGAAGACAGAAGCAGACAGCTGAATTCTGAAGTGTATAGGGTTGTCTGCTCAGATTCAGCAGATTCAATTTACAGATGGGCAATGACCCAAAACATATTGCGAAACCAACCTAGGAGTTTTTTAAGGCAATGAAGTGGAAGATTCTGCAATGGCCGGGTCAACCACCTGATATCAACACTTATCGAGCATGATTTTCACTTGCTGAAGACAAAACTTAAGGTAGAAAGACCCATGAACAAACAACAACTGAAGACAGCTGCAGTAAAGGCCTGGCAAAGCATCACCAGTATTTGGTGATGTCCATGCATTCCAGACTTTAAGCAGTCATTGCCTGCAAAGGATTCTCAACAACGTATTACAAATGAAGATTTATTTATGATTGTGTTAATTTGTCTAACTACATTCTAGCCCCTGATATAAGGGGCAGTGAATGAAAATGGTTGCAATTGCTAAACCTTTCATATGATTACTTTGTTCAACCCCTTGAATTAAAGCTGAAAGTCTGCAGTTCAATTGCATAATTCTTGTCTCATTTCAAGTCCATCATTGTGGCATACAGAGTCAAAATTATGAAAACTGTACTAGTGTCCAAATATTTCCTGACCTAACTGTATGGCTTACAGTACAAACCGAAATATATTCTACTTGGCAAGTTTTATAAGACTCACAAAAAAAATCATCCATTGATTGATTTACACAAAACTGTTCACTTAAAGCGAAAAAAAAATAAAAATTAAAAATATTATTTATTCTTTGTGCTACACTTTGTTGTCTACCGATATAATTGTTACATTTGGATAACTTCTGCAATGTCCTCTTAACAATTCTGAATATTCTGTCAAACAATTAATTACATAAAGCATGTCTGAAAATACATTTGAGTCAAAAAGCTGCCAAATGAGATGCCATTACATTCGTTCTGTCAATTAATTAGGCTAAGATAACAACGTTTTAAGTGCAACTTAGAATAGAACTCAGACAACCTTTCACTTAGTTTGGAGCAGATACTTTTTTACTCACCCATTATTAGAAAAACCTCTCAACCACTTTTTTATCTGGGCTTGTAAAGTTACGCGTTGGCACGCTTCTGCCTCTTTAAATTCTACAACAAAGGAGGCGGTACTACGCTTGCTCAGTAGACCCATACAAACAAGCTGACAATGAAAGTAACCAATAGAGAAGAGGAAGTGGGAGTAACGGACTCTGAAACAGATTTTGATTGGCTTTGAAGCGCCACGTTGACACGCGAACGCGCACTGTAAAGCAAAACTCTCTTACCAGAACGCACTTAAAAGATATTCAGGTTTTTGGCCTAACTTTTAATAGGCAATAGTTTGTAACTATACGCGAATGCATGTCAGCGCTGTTATATGAAAGCCAGTGTAATTTTAATACATCGATCTCACCCATTAAAACAAGGGAGAACGTAAAACCACATCCTTTCCCTACTGTAAAATCAGAAAATTATTTAAAATAATATCGGAACGTCTGACTAACATGATATTCAATATAAGGGAAGTGCATACGCATTCGTTATTAAGGGTTATAATAGAAATATAATAGATATGGTTAAATAGCCTAATATATACGTACCTTGTTCTGGAAACCCAACGCTTGGGGGCAGAGTAGGATCCCATTTGAACAGAAACTAGCTATTTCCAAATCACTGTGTATAGGCCTAATATTTTTCCTTCATATCAAACTATTTCCGTTTACCGATTTGTTTTTACTCCCCGGTATCCCCGCTAGAGCCCTAGTGCCGCACAGTGGAATTTACTAGCCAGTTCAGTTTCACTTTAAATAAAGGCTAATGAAATATTTTTTTAAATAATGGGAATAATTTGAAATGTCATTTCAGATAATTTTTGCATAATACCACTTGGTGTTATTTAGAGAGAACTTTATTTTGTCATTCAGAAACATTTACATTCTTGCGTTTTGCTCAGGTTCACATAATCTGTAGAAATAGAACGACTTTCTCAGATACAGGGAATTGCACCAAACATTTGCAGTAGTGGTTAACATGAATCAAAGTTAACAGCAATCAAAATCATACTTCTGTTTTGGACTCCTCAATATCTTTTTTTACATCAGGTTTTGCTTTTATTGGTTTGCTGTATCCACATCTTTCTTGTATTTCCTCTGTATCGGTCTCACTCTTTCTCTCGGTTTAAATTGTTCTTACTCTCTTTCCTTTTAAAACAGTTTCTTCTTTTCGTTCTTTCTCTAGCACACCTCTCCGCCTATAGTTTACCCTCGAATTTATTCTCTCGTTTCCTTTCTGTCTTTCTCCCTTCCCGTCCTCTCGTTCCTCTTTTCCCTCGCCCTAGGCGGTGTGTCTTGTTCCACGGAGCAATTGAAGGTGACAGGGGCAGTGAGAGCAGAGGGGAAGAGGGAGGGTTGGCGGGATGATGGGGGGACGTGCCACAGTGTAGCCCGGGGCACACAACGGCAAAAGAGAGGGAGGCCGAAAGAGGATGAGATCGAGAGGAAACCGGGAAAGACAAATGTAAATAAAAGGATGGTGAATCGAAATGGAGGAAATTCACGACGAGGTGAAAAACGGATAGAAATGTATATTTCAAAACCGATTTAGCCCCTCCCCGTTATGGAAATTCCCAGCGTTAATAGTTATAAAAGGGATAAGGACAGTAAGCATGAGTTTACATACCGTTTTATGTATGCATACATATAGCCCTCCCGCACACACATACTTTCAGACACAAACATATACACACCCGCACTCACACGTACGTTCTTGTTTTTTGTTTTTAAGACTTGATGTTAATTTGTCCCGGCATTGTTGCTATGGTGACTTCCCTCCTCCTCCCCCCAGCAATGAAAAAGAGGGAGAGAGGGTGACAGGGATGAACTAACAAGACACAGAAAAAATGTGCCCTAAAGCTGTACGAATATTCAAGTAACATACACACATGCACACACTTGTATACACACAAGATACATGTATGCCCATAAACTCACACAGAAGCAGCATGCACAGAAAAATGTAACAAACGATTTAAAGAACGATGGTCTTCATTCATAGTTTTTTAGGGAAAGACAATTCTGTCTCTTTCTGTCATCCATCTCTTAGCTCAGATTAATTAATTTTTTATAATTAATTATCCGTAGCAAGCGACAGAAATAGACATTCAGAGAGAGAGAGAGAGTGACAGAGATAGAGAAGGTGAGGTGGGATAGAAGTAAGAAGGGAGGGGGCAAGCAAGAAAGCACAGAGTCTTGTCAACCGGAAATAAAACATGTTGGCACCCTCATTCTCCTCCACCTCCCCCTTCTCGTGTCTCTTTTTCCTTCTCTCATTCTCTCTTCTGTGTGCCCTCCCTGTCCCCTTTCTTCTGCTAACCATGTAGTCATGCTCAAGTCCTCTTGTTTCATCTTTAGTATTTAAAATGACAATAACATGCCCTTAGACTTTCCATTCTTCTTTCTTTATGTTCTAGAAGTAGCTGTTCTAGAAGTTAATATATCTTTATAATAATAATGTGATGTTCTTCTCATCATTGTCTATGTTCTAAAAGTAGATGTAGAAATAGTTGTTCTATTACTATATATTTCTTTGCAATAATAAAACACAATTCCTCTTTTGATTATTTTGTGTTTTAAATGTTCTTCAAGTATTTGTTTTCAAAAGTAGTTGTGTCTTTAAAATTATAACATAGAATTGTTTATTTCATACGCTTTCATGTTCCACAATTAGTTCTGGAAGCCATTGTTCTCAACAATGATTTCATAGAAGAAGTTCTCAAAGTCCTTTTTTGTAGGTAATTGGTCTGGAAGCACAACACTGTTAAGTTTTGCATCCATTCTGTTTCAGTTTTATACATTCAAACCTTTTGGAAATTCCAACTGAAGACATTCCAACATTCACATCTCAAGAAAATACTGGCACTTCCTGAATTAAAGTGGAATTCGCCACGACCTTCTGCCTTAAAAAAAACATCAAACCAGTCTACCTGTAACCCACATTTCAGGTATACCAATTCATGTATATAACATCAATCAAAATCTGTCTAATGACTAAAACATTGTCAGCGCTCTAATTTGTCAGACGCTGAAGAAGATCATAAGTAGATAATCCACATTTGCTTTGAGATTAGAGCTGGAAAAAAATGGCAGCAAGTCTACATACCAACTGAACCCTGCATATTCTAAATTCTAAAGGTTTAAACCCTGTGAAATGTTGATTTGTTCAATCACCAGGACAACTGTTGTTTCACGAAAGATCTACAGTACCAATTACGTAGTCTGTCCACAGAGAAGAAGTGATTGATACCAGGGGTTTAGTACTCCTCAATCTATAGTAATATATTGTTTTATGTATACATTTTCGCTTATAAAGCTCAACATTTGTTTGCTCAAACTAATTCCCAATTTTCTTTTTTGGCGTGTCAAGGATTCTCTGGTTCTTTGGGCTAATCCAATAAAATATGCAAATGTGATGTCACCAGAGTGACAAAGTGCAGTCAGAGAGAAAACACACTAAACTTATAGTGACACCCATGTAGTGTGTGTAGAGCTTCTGTATGTGGGGAGGGGTCTCATGTTAGTCCACAAGAACGATGACCAACCAAGTTGTTGTTCTCTGTGTGTCTGTGTGTCTCTATGTGTGTATAAATAAAATATGCAATATATATGGTTTAACGGTTTACAGTTTCCCTCGAGACACAGTTAAAACTGTGAATGTGATTGTTCATTTTCTCCCTATAGTTCTCTCTTTAGTTTAAGCCTGGGAACAATACAAAACCAAAAAATTGTAAGCTTTTAAATACTAATTTCACTATCTTCCACACAACATATGAATACACAAATTCATATACAATAGAGGGGTTTTTCGCATTGAAACCCTAAGTTCTTCCAAGAACCCTTTCAGTGGTTTCTCAAAGAACCATTTGAAGAACCTTTGGGAAGACTTTGGAGTGGGTAAGCTGATCATATGTTTTTCTTAGTAACAAGTACAAATACTTCGTTGAAATACCATTTGTCATTATTATGTGAAGATGGTATTTGGGTTCCCCCACAGTTTTAATGTAACGGATATTCCAACAAACTTTTTTTTATAGATTAACATATAGTTAAAGTCACATGTTTCTCACTAGGAAAGGTCATGATTCTTGCAAAACCAATACGCCAATATGAAACAATAGTATTTGATAAAAGGAAATTTGATTAAAATGAATTGCACACACTATGACATATGTAGTTTTTTATGTGTTCATACGTATATTCATATCACAATTATATATATTTAATTCAAATAAAATTGTACATAGTACACAAATTGATAATATATTACACAAAACAATGGAAGTCAGTTTTACTCATGAGTACTACTTTCAAAACTGGTGGGTATAGAAACAATAAAGAGTGTGTTCTTAGAAATGGTTTCATAACTGTTATAACTAGGTTGTTAGTCGTTCATAGCCTGTTTGTATATAATTTGATATTTCTATACACAATGAAGACCTTTTTTATCAGCCATCTTTCAAATAGTTTTACAAGGCCTTGTTTGGAAATCAACATAGGTGATATTCACCCTTCCCATCACATCTCTTGCATTATTCTATACCTTTACCAACCCTTTCTCCCTCCCTCCTCACCTCTCTCCCTCTCACTTCATCACCCCTTTCCTGGCATTAAGTCCAAGCCTGACACTGACACTGACTCTGTATGTCATCCCTCTTTTCTCTCTCTCGTTCTCTCTCTCTATCCATCGCTGCGAGGACCAGAGTGCCTGCAGACGCGTTTCTCTCTACGACCCACTCCCCCTCCCTCTCCTCCTCTCTTTCGCTCTGTCTAACTCTCTCCATCTCTTCTCTGGTTCGCCTCCCTGCTCTCTCTTTCTCACTGCGCACACAGTCAACAAAAGCGAGGTCAGGGGAGAAGGATGAGGGGATAGCGAAAAAGAGGAAGAAGAGATCAAGAAATACCTTGGAAGCGGTCTAGAGAAAAGCAAGTTTGGTGAATCCTCTGCGCCTGATAAGGTGAGTGTCCTTTCACTAAACTTGTCTGAATCAGACCCAATGCTGGTGAATTCCAGAAAGAGATTGAAAGAGAAAGAGCCTAAGAGGAGAGAAAAAAATCTGAAAACAAAATATAAATTGAATGACTCATGAAAGACACATAAGAACAAATCAGAGAACCCACTAGACTAGGAAAGGGGGGGACCAAATGGAATCACAGAAAAAAGGTCTATCTTGACCTTTGACTCTGGAGATACAGGGAAGACACTGTGAAGTAAACAGGTAGAGATGCACTTGCGAGATGCAGGGATGTATGGTCAGAGGACTAGTTCACTCTCTGTTTCACACTTCAAGATTTCTCATCTTCTGTAATATAGTCTATATCCACTGTATCTCTGGATGTATTGTGATTTATAAAATCAGTCTGTGAAGTCTCTTCTACTGCCGAGCTGTAAGCTAAGTCTAGTGGTTCAAGTGGTAGGTCAGTAAGTAAAAGGTCTGCGGTTTGAATCCCTTGAGCAAGGTCCTTTTTTTCCCAGGCTACCCAAGTGTTGACATTTTGTTTGTTAACCCTATAGGCCCAACTTATTCAATTACTTGAATGTGAATAAAACTTAAAACAAACATGTGAAAACTCTGGGTAGGTGGGAGGAGAGGTTTGAGGAAACCTGCTTTGTATAAGAGTGCCTGCTAAATCATTAACATGTATGGCTCTGTGCTGGTTATGATGTTCAATGTCCTGTGGTTGTCCGTCAATGCGCTAATATGAATTAATTATTGATTAACCTGTAACATTAAGAGTTAGGTGTAAAGTTTCATCTCGGCCCATTCTCGGACAATCACAATAATGTGTCCGGTTGTTTTGTTGCTTATCCATCATTACTGTAAATACTATACACATTCTTGCATGATTATGTGACACAGTATGGTTTACTGTCAGTGTGATAATTTTAGATAATCTAAGGTATATCGTTTATATATTTTATATCTAATATATTGAACACAAAATAAATGATATTAGCAAATATATGGCTGCAATGTGGACACAGTGATAACATGAAAATTAAGACATGAAGCGACAATAAGGATTTATGTGCCAATTTTCCCTATTCTGGTTTCACTATAATCAGTTGTCAGTGAGCATTGTATCTTGTCACACTGAAGTATATTTAGGTTTAGGGTAAATCCCAGCTTGCATGGTTAGGACATTTTTAGCAAATGGGTTAGTGGTTACAATGTTGGGCCAGTGCGTCAAATGTTGCTGGTTTTTTATCCCCCCAAATGTTTTTGTTTTGTCCTTGTGCGAGTCACTCAACCTCAAGTTCTGATGTATGTTTTTCATGGTTTACTGACAGTGTGCTGATTTATCAGCAGGCCTGAATTCAACCAAGCTCCAGCATTAAATGAGAACTGCAGGCTGCGGCTTGGCCTGCTGGACCAACATAGGCTGCAGCACGATGGACTAACTTACTAAAATGTCAATGTGTTTAATTCCTGTATTGTAAATATGGTGTTTTCTACTCAGATGTATATATCTCCACTTTTCTTCTGTTTGCTCGGATCATAGTTAAAGCGCATGATGCTGTGAGGACGTCGGACCCGGCTTGCTTGTTCCATTAGTGTCTATGTGAGGTTGTGTGCCGCCTGTGTGGTTAATGGTAGCTGACAGTGTGGGTCTCTCTTCTCATGCGTGTGTGTATAGCCAGTGTCAGGTCAGAGGGGATGTAGCTCCTAATTACTCAGTGTGTTTGTAATGAACTCCTTGCCGTGGGAGGCAGATGCAACGAGGCCTATGTGTGTGCATGGACCTGTCTGACTTACTGTGTCTTTTGGTTGTCTGACTTACTGTGTCTTTCTGTTTGTCTGTCTGTCTTACTGTGCCTTTATGGCTGTCTGACGTATTGTATCCTTATGTCTGCCTTTCTGTCTTCCTGTCTATCTTTCTGTGTCTTTCTGCCTTTCTGTATCTTTCTGACTGTCAGTCTTTTAGTTTTTTCTTTAAGTCTGACTTTTCATGTCTTCCTGTTTTTTCATATATTCTCTTTTTCTGTCTGCCTGTCTGTCTGTATCTGTGTGTCTGTCTCTTGTTCATTCTGTCTCTTCCCAAATGCCTTACCATGATCATTTATGTGTCTTCTGTTTTTCTCTCCTCTCCTTCCTCTTGATCGTCACCTTGCCTCTGTCTACCTGTAGTTCTGGGAATTCCGATCGGAAGGACAGAGGTCAGGGGTCAGAGGTGAGAATCTCACAATGCTGAATCTCCAGAACACTTCCAGCTGGACCGGGCCCAACAACTGGTACCATCAGCCAACACAGCACGGCATAGGTAGGTAACAGCAGGGATGGAAGGGGGGGGTAGTGAGTGCAGAAAGGCGACAGGCACTGGGGGGGTGCATTGGGTGTGCCTTGTAGAGTCAGTTTGGGCTGAGCAAAAGACTCTTCCACATGACTGAGCAGAAACACTGTTCGCCAACAGCTATTATCACATACAGACAAAAGTATAGACGCACACTCACATATGCACGCACTTTGTAAATACATGAGTAGTTCTACAGAAATGGTGTAAATCCAGTTGTCAAATACTTTTAGCTCATACATTCAATATACTTTTATAAACTTCCAACAACGCAGGTAGATATATGTACTAGTTCCTGTTGGTATCGAGTGTTTAGACTATTGTCCTTTAATAATTTACCAATGAAATTTGTCACCACCGCATCATTAAGAAAAGAAACAAGGGAGAACCATGGAAAATAGTTTTATTACCCTTATTGCAGAATACAAACATGATGTTGAACATGATTTTTCATAACCATTGTTATGGATAACATAACCCAATATAATATTTTTGTTATGAATTTGAAATATGCAGATTGATTAAATAACTATGATTATTAATTAAGTAATTTAATTAATTACTTATATTATTTTTATATGTTGTTGGATTTTAAATTATTACTTTAAACATCCGGTGTTTCGGTGTCCAATCACAGAGAAACAATAATCAACTTGAAATAGTGTTACTTTCAGTAACACAAGTGTAGTGTTCACTACAACAGAATGCAGTAGAGTAGGGTGCACTAAAATCAAATATAGTAGAGTACAGTAGAGTATGGGAAAGTAAAGTAGGTTTTAATTCCATGGTCTGTTGAAATATATAGAATATGCTGTGTTAAAATTAAGAATTAATCAATAAAAATTATCCAGAATTTTGTTCTTCAATTATTAAGTTTAGAAGTAATTAGTTTTTTTGAAAAGGTGTGTAATCAATTAACTGAATACATTCATTTTATTATATGTTTACTATGGCCTTAGACTGAATACAGGAAATTATGTATTTTAGCCATTGCCTGAATATTGCTGCCGTATAGCAACAAATTATTTATGTTCACCTCCTTACTTCCAAGAGTGAATAAATTGTTATGTGATATGTATCCACTCTGTATCCTTCCCTTTCTGGGACTTTGGTGTAGTTAACTACACCGAAATATCCTGTACAACATAAGGAAAGAAACAACAATAATTGTTATATTTTAACTCCAAGTGATGTAAAAGAAAACATGATACATAAGACCAGGCCCCCTTCTCTCATTGCTCCGTGGTCCAGTTGTGATGCTTACGTGTCCATTGTAGGTGCGTTCGGCAGGTATGGGGTCAGCATGGGCACCCTGACTAGTGTGTGGCTACGCAGCCCCATATGCTACAAACTGCGATGCGCTGTGTGTTCTGACATATTTTTATCACTACTAGCATTACTTTTTCAGCCATTTGAGCAACAGTAGCTTGTCTGTTCGATCGGACAACACGGCCCAGACTTTACTCCCCTTGTGCAGCCTTTCGCTCCCTTGTGCAATGACACTTGGCCACCCATGACCCTGTCGGCATTTTGCCGCTTTTCCTTCCTTGGGCCACTTTTGATAGGTACTGACCACTGCAGTCTGGGAACACCCCACAAGGGCTGCAGTTTTTGAGATGCTCTCCACCCAGTCATCTAGCCATCACAATCTAGCCCTTGTCAAAGACGTTCAGATCCTTATGCTTGCCAATTTATTTCTGCTTCTATTACATCAACTTTGAGAACAGAATGGTCACCTGCTGCCTAATATTTCTCAACTACTGAGAGGTTGATAATGAGATAATGAGATTATCAATGATATTCAGTCCACATGTCAGTGGTCATAATGTTATGACGGATCAATGTATTTTGTGCAAATATCCTATCGCTAAATAATATTGTAATTGTAATATCATTTTTGCAAAATACGATTCTGTTCAATATTTTTCATATTATAGCAGTAATTTTAAAAGTGTAAGACTCAATATACGGTCAAATTTTCCTTATTCAACTATGTCTGAAGGAAGGTGTTTTTACTATTTTATTTGGAGAATGCATAATTGCTTATCACACAGGTAGAAACCCCCAAAGATATATGACCAAAAATAGGTGTCATTCACAAGCTCACAAACTACAGGTGTAGCAGCTTATCCTGATCCCAGTAAAGTGAACTAAGCACATGTGATGTGTGACTGCTGGTGCACATGTTACACCAGCAGTCATCCTTCACTATATCTCTCACCCCTTCTATTAGACGGCTGTGTGGTGGATGATGTGCGGATTGCGGGAGGTGAAGTAGTTCAACGAGAGAGAGACGAGGTGGACGATGCCCAGCACCACCTCCAGCTGAAGAGAAAGCTCCAGAGAAATCGGACCAGTTTCACTCAGGAGCAGATTGACGCGTTGGAGAAAGGTCTAAGCTCAACCCCAGGATTCCAGCCTGTGGAGCTTTAAATTCACTTGAGAATGCTCATTTTAATGTTTTTTTTTATTGTAATCATTGTTGATCCATTTTTCTATGCCTCACAGAGTTTGAACGGACACATTACCCAGACGTCTTTGCCAGAGAGAGACTGGCGGCTAAAATTGACCTTCCAGAGGCTCGCATTCAGGTGAAACGATAAGCCCTCTACTGGATTGTCCAGTCTTTCTATCCGGATGCTTAACTGCCCCCTAGGGTCCATATTGTATTATTGTAGCTACTAAAGTAGAACCCAGGGGCCTCATGTATCTACCACATGTATATAAACAATGTGTGGACCAGTTTTGATGCAAAGGTTGTCGGGAAATTGTGCATAATTTTATCCCTACGCTTATTTCAACCCATGCATATGCATAGCCTAGCAGTTGAATTGGAGAAATACCATGCAATTTTGGAAAAGCTGGTAGAGAAATGTCAACTGAAACACATGGGAAAAATATTATGAATTGAAATATGAATAGCCTACAGGAATGCGCAAAAGTTTTCTGACACATCGTAGGCCTATAAGCTACGGATGTAGCAAGCGTCAAAACCCTACAGTCTGTAGGTGATCCAAAAACTGTTAGGACTAATAGGTTGTAAAACTTAGCCCTTTCAGTGCATATCAATACAGTTTGAAAACACGACAAACAATAGCCCCATGTGCATGTGCGTTAAACAACACATTAGACATATTTTACCATATAATACAATATGCCCATTTATTTAATGATGCTCACTTTTACAACCTAGATGTTCTTTGAGTTTTTGCATGAGCTACAGCATTATCACACATATGCTTACAATTTAATTTGACAAAATTGACAATACATTTCAGAAATTACTAACAGAATAAAAATTAATAAAACATAAAATTGGTATGCTTATTCACCACAACTCAAATAAAACAGCCAATAGGCCTACTCAAAATAATAGTTAGCTCCAGCACTAAACAAAAAATGCTTTTCACAAAAATGAAACATTTTAACACAAAGTATTTCCAAGTGTCATTGATCTTCAATAAAACTTCTGAAATGTTATATAGTCTACTTTCTTGGCCACATTCTCTAGGCTACTATTTCTTTTAACAGATCTTGCATTTGCAAGGGAGTTTTTCTGTTTTATTAAAAAAAGAAAACCGCTCAAATAGTCTCTCTGTCTGTTACTTACCCTGGCAGTCAAATATACATACAGCTCAGAATACAAGAAACCAGACAAGCCTTGTTCAGCCGGCCCACAATGGAAAGTGTTGCCCTCTTCAGATTCGGACATGGGTCACCCACTTGGAAGGCTGTGTTGTTAACCACCACACTACAGAGCTGTACATTCCATGGGTGTCAGTATAGCCTCTTGTGTCTACCCTGAACAAATCCTCATTTCTAATTTCTAATCACAGCTTTCATGCGCCTTGGCATGCTCTCCACCAGTCTGTCACATTGCTGTAGAGGGAATTTATGACACTTCTGGCACATAAATTCAAGTTGCTTAGCTTTGTTTGATGAATCATCTTCCTCTTGATCAAATTTGAGAGTTTTCAATGGGGTTCAGGTCTGGAGATTGGAAGATTACCTTACTCCATTCCTCTTATGATCTTTTGCAAATTTCTTTGCTTCTGATTGATGAAGGGCTTTTTTCTAGCTTTACACAACTTCAGCCCTGCCACTAGGAGCCTGTTTCAAAACGTCCTCGACGTGCACTTCACCCCAGCTGCTGTTTGCCATTCTTTTTGTAGGTCACTTTATGTCATCCTACGGTTGTTGAGTGACATTCGAATGAGTTGACGGTCATCTAGGTCAGTGGACTGATGTTCTCGTCCTCTGCCAGTCTGTAGTTTTGTTGTCCCCAATGTCTGTTGCTTCATTCTTATGAACCACCATCTTTGACATTTTCAGGATGGAAGCAACCTGACGCTTACTGTATCCCTCTGCCAGTAAAGCCAGAATTTAACCCTTCTTTTCAACACTCAAAGTTTTTCTTTTCGACTTTTTTGTCTCATTAAAGAGTATTTTTTATGCAAATTAGATTTGAGGTACTATTTGCACTGTTTTTGCCATCCAGCTGGATAGTGATAACCACAGCAGTGGTTTTATACTTTTCCTTCTTAAATTAGATTTTGTACCGGTAATCACTAAATCAGTTCCTCATTAAGTAAAATTAGGTGTGCCTGTGTTGTAATTTAACAGACACTGGAATGGAATGACTGCCATTCATTCAGAGATGCAGATTTAAGTATAATTATGAGTGGTCTCTTAATTTTTGCCAGAGCTGTATATAGGTTGCAAGTGAATAAAAATTCCATCAGGTGCACAATTCTGGTATAGTTCCCAGGTTTTCCAGAACTTCTGGTAAATTCTTTTGAAAGATCCTAGAACTTGCCTACCATTAGATTTTGGCTACTCTTTTAGGGTTAAGTAATTTATTAAGAGGTTAAGTTGTATGATAAGATTTCAAATAACAGCCACAGAGTAAATAAAACACAAACTCAATAACCATGTCTCTGTCATACAAATAGAGTCATGGGTGGTAACTCTATAAGTCATTAAAAAGGCAGTGAATACCAAGAAGTGTGTTACAGAAATGTTTCAACTCAAATTTGGTTGAACTGATTCTTATTATTAAATACTCTTGATATATTACTTTATGTTTATCTATGATAAGTAAGATGTCTATTCTCTGGAACTATGACATAGCCTTTACAGAGAGGTAATTTGTGGATACAGGAGCTGTCCATCACAACCACCAAGTTTTCATATATTTGTTATATTCCAAGACAAATAGTGTTATTGTTTGGTGTATTTACATTGGCATAGTTATTCAATTGACATGTTTACCCAAAGGTACTCACTATAACACATTTTCCATGGTTGACCAACTGAGCCACACAGGAGTTGATTGATTGATTGATTGGCAGGTGTGGTTTTCCAATCGACGAGCAAAGTGGAGGAGAGAAGAAAAGTTGCGCAATCAAAAGAGGTCAGGGGGTGGAACTTCATGTTCTCCGGCACATGCTCCCCTCAGTACCTCTTTCAACACAGGTGTCTATCACTCACACCATGGAAACAGCTCAGGTGAGAAACCATTTACATCTTCTTGAATAAAAAAAAAAATCTTTGTGCAACTCTGTATAACAATATTTTCTTTTACAGCATCCATGCACAGTCGCAGTGACAACACTCTCTCAGGCTACGGTTCTCTCTCAGTTTTCTCCAATATGCAGGTAGGAATAGATTTTTGTTTTGTTTAAGAGTACTACGAGTCATGTCATGTGACGATTGTCAACAGGTCTTCATTTTTTACTATAACTTCCACTGAATCTTTGTTTTCTCATCAGTCTTTTCACTGGTTAACAATCTTCTCTTTTTTCTGTCCTCGCTCTTTCCTGTTGTCTGTCTCTCTCCTCCCTGTTGTTTGTCTCTCTCTCCTCCCTGTTTTCTGTCATTCCCTCCTCCCTGTTGTCTGTCTCTCTCTTCTCCCTGTTGTCTGTTTCTCTTGCCTCCCTGTTTTCTGTCACTCTCTCCTCCCTGTTGTCTGTCTCTCTTGTCCCTATTGTATCTCACTCATCCCTCCTCTCTTTCCTTCCTATTTTTGTCTCCCTCTCTCCTCCCTGTTGTCTCTGTCTCTCCTCCCTGTTGTCTGTCTCTCTCCTCCCTATTGTCCGTCTCTCTCTCTCCTCCCTGTTGTCTGTCTCTCTTCTCCCTGTTGTTTCTCTCTCATCCCGGTTTCTCTCTTTCCTTCCTGTTTTCTGTCTCCTCTCTGTTGGCTTTCTCTTTCTTTTACCGGATGTCTCTCTCCTACTTCCTGTTTCCCCTTTTCCTCCCTGCTTTCTGTCTCTCTCTTTCCTCCCTGTTGTTTGTCTTTCTCTCTCCTCCTTCTTATCTATCTCTCTTTGCTTCCCACTGTCTATCCTCCTCTACAGTCGTTGCCCTCTCAGTCCACACCCTCTTACCCGTGCATGCTACCTCCCTCCCCCTCTGCTCCTCCCCCCTTGCCACGAAAGTTTGACTCCCCATCTTATCCCTCTCCCCACCTGCCTCCCCCTCACTCTGCAAGCTCCAACACAGGTGAGTTTTTGCAGTTGTGTATTTGTGTGTGTTTGTAAAATGTTAGTTTTGAGTTTATGTGATAACGTTAAATATGAAGTAGTTTAATGGGAGCTCATGCAACCAATCAGAGCCGTAACACTGTAACCAGGAAATAAAGCTGTGCATATATACCTCGAGACAAAGTTTGCTCTTTGTCTCGAGGTATAACAATACTTGATTAGGAAACCTAAGTCCCATAAAACCTAAATAATAAATCTGAACAGTCATGGTTATAGTACATTTTGACTAGCAGACTTTAGAAATTACATGGTGAAGCTTGAAGTCAGTTAGCTTGCTACATTATATGTGACTAGGGTTGCTATATATGAGGCTATGCTAGCCGTGCATCTCTGTTCAAACTACAGCTCTCATCTATAGTGTGGAAGTCACAGTAAGCTAGCTGCAGTGTTATTATATGAGGCTAGGTTAGCCGTTTATGAGGCTATGCTAGCCGTGCATCTCAGTTCAAAATACAGCCCTCATCTATAGCTGCTGCTGAGCTTATTCTGATGCCGGGAGCACTGCACGTCAATGTCTAGCATGAAGATCAAATGGCATGACTGAAGCTGTTGGTGGTTGATGGTCTTAGGTCAGGGTCCCAATCTGTTGGAAAAAGAGTTGGATGATAGTGTTACAGTTGAAATAGCTAGGGATGTTCAACGCAATCATAAAAGTCTCAGACAGTGAGTTGACAAAAAACATTAAAGTGGCACGCACATCTTCAAATGCAAACAGTGAAAATAATGCACCTCAGCCCGTCTTTTCTACCACACATCTGTAGAGCCCACCATTTTCACAAAAAACTAAAGTTTCAAGCAGACCTTGTCAAGCTCCAGACCACTGGAATACACAAATCAGTTACTTACTCTGAGTGGACTGCTCACATTGTCTCGGTTATGAAACCTGATAGAAATGGAATGGAAATGGAAGATTACAAGCTAGCTGCCAATATACTGCCTGCGTGTTGGAGCGGTACCCATTTCCAAGGATAGAAGAGTTGCTGAGAAATGTATCCAGTGGCATACTGAGGAAGATCCCCTAAAGAATCTTGAATCAGTGCTGGTAAGACTGGAGAGCACATGGTTTCGCTTTGAAGAAATAATACAGTTTTTGTTAAACTACTCCTGGCTACTACATTTCAACCCAGCATGTCCACTCATTATCAGGTGATGCCTCCCCTTACGGGATAGGGGTGCTCTTATCTCACATACAGATTATATAATATTGGACGACTACAAAGATGTGACTGCAATACCAATAGAAGTTGATGTATAGACCAGGCCCTTCCATTGTCAACACTGATGGTCTCAACAAGTTGCCACTCCCAAATAGGTCCCTTGGATTTGGTGTGCTTACTGAAAACACCTACTGGCACACTATCCTACAGAGGAGTTGCAAAAATATTTAAAAAATAGAGACAAACTCTGTTTTTGGAGTCTTTGTATAGGGGTGCCATCACAAGGACTAGACTTTACTAGAACTCTCTTTCAGTTCTTTGATGAAAAAAAACAACAGCAAGAGCACATGTGGGTAGGGAACATTCATATGTTACTTACTGTGAAAACCAAGCATTTTATTGCCATAGATTGTTATTGCAAATGACAAATAAACTTTTGGAACTTGAACTTACTTGCCAGCAGGTAAGAAATGCTCCAGCACAAGAGCCCATCAGCCCTTGGTCTGGATGATCTTGGACTCAAATTCACATTGACCATAAAGGGCCTTTGCTTGGGGAAATGTTTAAGTTGGCTGTGGATACTCACAGTTAATAGTTTGACGTTTTCTCTGTCAGCAGTGCAAACCCAGTAACAACAATTTAGCAATACAAGGAAGTGTTCAGTACTCATGGTCTGACCCATACTCTGGTGTCAGACAATGCAACCATCTGTGTTGCATGCCATGTCACAATAATTTAATTGTACAGAAAGATGCTATGTTATTCGGTGCATTTTATAAATAAAATAATTTGACTTTGACATTTTTTGAGTTCAGGGTCTTTCTAATAACCAGTTGCTTTTCACACATGGCTTGGAGGAATGGGAGTCCAGACAATGAAAAGAGCCTTGATAAATGCAACAGGTGGCACATTGAAAACCAGAGTTTCCCAATTCTTAGCAGTCTACCACTTATACCTCAGACCACAACCTGGAATCTCCAACTGAAATGATGTTTGGCCATCAAGACCAGATGGGATGTCCTCAAACCAGCCGGCAAAATAGCCAGGAACAGATAGCTTCAAAGCACCAGAAAACCTGCCAGGCCACTGGAGGCCAAGTTATGCCCTCTGAGAATGGGACTTCTCTGGGACCAACAAACCGACACCTGAGGTGGATGCTGCTGAGAGGCTAGTGAGGCAACATGTAGCCTCAAATCTTTCTCCCATTTGGGAGGGCGAAGGAGTGAAGCAGCTGCTCTACCGTAGTCAGCTCATGTGCTGTGAGAGACACAGAGGAAGCTTTAGTACACTCACCACCAAGCCTGCAACCCCCCAGGTAGATTAGACATATAGCAGTAACATGGCAGTACACTTTCTCATCCCCACCTGAGCTATTGAGATCACTGCCTTTAGTCTAAATTCCACCTTTTTGTAGTATTGGTCCAGCAATTTATTGGTCTGTCAGAAACTGTCCCATATTTTTTTGTGTAATGCCAATATACTGGTTGTGTCCACCCAAAAATAATGGGTTGACTATTTTCATTAGACATCTTGCTTACTGAGCCTGTACTTTGTCAAGGTTTTCTACAGTTTTCATCAGTAACCAAGGTCAGCTTGCCATGGTGTACTGTCGGTTTAGGACCAGATAGCAGTGCATTTTGCTTCCCAAATACTATAGGAAATGTAGTTTTGACTGTAATTGATTAGATGTTCTAGTCCTGAGGTTTCACTGTGAAACAGGTTTGTGAACTCAGCCCGAGAACCAGTCAGATGAAGAGACATTTTATCTTCTCATCAATTATTGGTAATGCAGGGAATTGTAATGACATGACAGGTGGCCACATCTACTGACGATGTTTCCAGAACGTAATACTTATTTTAGTGGAAACTGGCGTAATTCTGTTCTACATGCATTATTTGCAGATTTCCTCTGGACATGTAGGAGAGTAATCCAGAACTGCATACAGGGTTTTAATGAAATGTTCATTCCATTGAGCAAAACCTTATTTTACAGGTGGACCCCAGACTCACTGCCTTAAAATGCAAATAACAAAATCATAACATTTGAGGCAGGTTTTAATAGATGTATACTTTTGAATTAGTTTTTCAATGTTGGGCAACTTCCTCTATGATTTTTGTCCCAGTTCATTTACTGCCTCATTTAGGAGTCTTATTAAGCTCATTTAAAAAAGTAAATAAATTATGCTATAATGTACAGTAATTTATATGCTTGTACCAATTTTCTTAGTCTCCCTCTCATTCTCTTTTTTCTTGCTCACACTCTGTCTCTTATTGTCCCTGTTTCTTGCTTTGTCTCATTCCCCAGGATACCTCACAGGTGTGTCGGCTAGCGAGCAGGACTTAGGTCAGTACTGGACCAGACTCCAGTAAGAGTAACAGAGTCATGGCAAATCCTGGACTAGATTACTCAGCAACTCTGTGACACCAGAATACCACCAAACCTGCCAGCATCTAAAGATCCACCTTTTCATTGTGACTCTCAGGACATGAAACTGATTTGCTGACTTAGATACCCAAACGGCCAATCTGTTACAATCCAAAGCAAATATGTTCAGCCATTCTAATATGGACAATTGCAATAAATGTATCAATGACATCCAATGACAGTCCTGGATGGCCTTAGAATTACCAATGACTATCTAGTATGGGCAAGAAGAAGCCAATGATCATCAAGTGTTGGTACTGGACTACCAACTACAATTAAACTTGACCTCAGTGCACAATCAAATGACGGAACTGGAAATGGATCTCTGCAGAATTATCCTTCTCACTTGTTCACCCACTCACTGATCATTTTTATGTTTGCTCATCTAAATCACCATTCATAGTGAAGTAAGGATAACAATTGAAGGTCGAGGAGGGATTCTTGTACTGAATAACCTAGGAGTTAAAGACAATCAAAAACCAATACTAGTGAATAAAGTTACTGTGATGCCATATTTCTGAACCCCCTACCACTTTCTACAATTACTTAATTTAAGCCCTTACCCTTTTAAAAGGTCTTCCCTCAACTGTACATTTAGCAGTTTGTGTGTGCGTGTGTGCGTGTGTGTGTGTGTGGGGGGGGGGGGTGTGGGTGTGTGCGTGCTTGCATACGAGCAGGCATTTGTGAGCATGTGTGTGTCGGTACATTTTGTGTATGTGTAAATGTGTCTTTAGCTTGTAAATCATTTTGTGTATTCTCTTTTGGTGAAGATGTTTGACCTGAAAATAAAAATTTAAATGTGATACCAAACAATGCCTTTTATTTAGCAGAAACATGGGGGTTAGCGTAAGGTTGACATTTGTATGTCTGTTTAATGAAAATAGATTTTACATTACAGAAAAACAAACAAATAATGGATGCAATAAAGTTGTCTAACTTTCTTTAAAAAAAGTAATTTATTTATTCATGTTAGTGAATAACCCTGTAAAGATGAATGTTTTCTGAAAACAGCAATACTTTGCAAAATATCAGTGTACATATATTAAATAATCTTTTGATCATTGCTAATAAACCAACTCAAAGACTTCTGAATTCTGAAAACAGAAATGCTTGGGATAATTTCAGTGTAGATATATTCAGTAACGTATTAATCATTCTTAGCCAACCCTTAGAGACTTCTGGTGAAGCTTGAGGAGTCTACAGTTCTCACTGTTGCTGAACACTGTAGCATTTCCTGCCTATGTGACTGTGAATTTCCTGTTTTTAGTTAGTCTCGTCACCACACCCACTGCAAATTATGTCCTGACTGACTGACAATACCAATTCTCTGATGGCCACAAGAAGAAGCACACATGAGCACACACACACGCACACAAGCAAGAACATACCTCTATATCCCTATCCCCCCTACTCACACACATGCACACTGACCAACATATTGCTGTGAATGTGCACACATGCAAGTATATGCACATCAATCAATCAATCAAAATCAAATTTATTTTATAAAGCCCTTTTTACATCAGCAGTTGTCACAAAGTGCTTTCACAAAACACATCCACACAGACAACATACGTATCCCATACACCCATGTTGTAAACCAAATAATCAGTCAGCACAAGCAGTTGTGAGATTTTTGCCCGTATATGGTCCTATACGCTAGCAACATTTTGTGCTGGGTTTCCGTGGCAATGATGAGTGTAATTAGGAGCAGAGTTAACGAGGTGTGTAGATTCCTAGAGGATGCTGCACGCAAGACACTTGGCTTCGACCCCCCTGTTCAAATAATCACATCCCTTGTTTTCCCTGTGGACAGTCTCAGCCTCTTACACGCCTGACCCATTACCTCATATCAGAGAGTAGTTAAAGTTTATCTACCGTCTGTTTGTTTTACATGTTCCTCACTCTGCCTATCACTCAATCTTGACCCCTCCCTCTATCACTCCATCTTTTCCCATCCCTCTCTTTAATTCTCTTTCTTGTCTCACTCTGTCTACCTCCTCTCATTCTCTCTCTTCTTTCTATCATTCTCCTTCTTGCGCTTTCTCCCCGTTGCCCCCTCCTTTGTACTCACTCTCTTCATCTGTTTACAGCTAAGCTTGACCCCACTTCAAACCATTTTAAACCTAGAACATACTGTACACTCGCAAACAAAGTGACTGCAAGTGTTTTCTCATGACATTTCCATATGCATTGTCTTGTTGTAAAAGGGCAGGATTTTAAAAAGGGAGTTTAGTTAACGTTATCAAAACATGTTCTACCTATCTAGGTCAGTTGGTAGAGTTTTGCTTGTTAAAATGCAGGGAGTGCACGTTAGATTGCCATTTTGGAGGTAGGATAAAATGTATGCACTTGCTGTATGGCCCCCCTCTGGATAAAAAGGGCTGCTAAAATGTATTTTTTACAGTGACCTTTGTCTCACCTTCTATCCCGCATATCACCAGATATATTTTTGTTTTATCTTACCCTTCTTATCATTATTTCTTTTTAAACCCCCACAAACCCCTTCTCTCTCACACCCTCTCTGTGTATTTGGGTGTTTTTTGTTGGCTTCCTGTCACAGAGGAAGTGCCTCACCCAGCTGGTTGGCTCCCCATTGGCCCCGGTTCAGAGGAACAGTGATTTGGGGGGAGGAGCAGGTCAGAGCAATAGATAGAGGAGCAGAAGACGGACAGAGGGAAAAGAGTGCAGGACAGGGCAGAGGGCAGGCAGGAAGATGAGCACTGTGCTAAAAATAAAAGGAGAGAAGCAGGACGGGCTCAACAGAACAGCAACAAAATGACTTTGGTGGTGCAAGAGGTAAGAAGAAAGCTACAAGAAGTCAGGAGACTGTCCACACATTGGCTTTAGAAATGGTCAGAAACAGAGAGAGATAATTAGAGAGGAAGAAATATGGACAGCTGTCCGGGGAGAGACCGGGATACATTTCTTACTTTTATTATACATTTTTTTGAACATATTACATGCAGGTGTTTTTTTTTATACAATGATAGATGCTCTCATCATTGTTTTAATAGTTTTTTTTAAACCTGTACTGCTATGCACTGCTTCTATCTCTCTTTTTCACTTTCTCTGTTGGTCGCACTTCGTTTCCCTATCTAGTCACTCTCCTTTTTTTATCTTGCTATCTTCTCCCTTCTGACTGAGTTCTCTATCTTCCCTCACTTCTTTCTCCCCGCAATTATTTCTCTATATTCCCTTACACACTCTTATTTCTCTCTAATCTCTCTTTTCTTTTTTTCTGCTTGTACCACTTTCATTATTTCTCACTCATGTGTCTCTGTGTGTTTCCTTTCACTCTTTCACTCTTTCAATCTCCCTCTCTCTTTGATATTCTTTGGCAGATGCAGCATTCAAAAACAGTGCTTCAGTGGTCATAGCTGTCAATATATATTGCTTTTTTTTTTTTTGATTTTGAACCCCTTTGATATTATTTAATACACACTTTAGTATTTTTGTCTCACATCCTCTGAGCTGCATTTTCATGTTCGGTCTCTTTGGTTATCCTTTTTTCCCTCTGACTCCTTTCCCCTATCTCACTCTCAATACGGTCTCTCCCAATCCTTGTACCAGTGTCTGATTGTAAGGTGACGCTGGGCAGGGTTTGGGGGGTGGCGTGCTGAGGATTCTGCAACAAGTGTGCCTGGCTGTTTTGTGGGTTTGAATGGTGAGGGCATTTCTTATGACTCTTCAATCTCCATCGACAATCAGCATTATATATGAAAACAACTTGATTTTTCAGGTTACCTTTAGAATGTGTACTATATTTATCGGGTTTCTCTGAGAAATGTTTTTGTTGTTATGTATAATATGTCGATGAGTAGACCAAAAAATATGTACAGACCTCAAATAAACGGTGTATAACATAAATTAAATGTGTGAATTGTATCGGTTACTTGTTGTTTCCTAATCTTTTTATTGATAACTTTTTATATTTAAATAAGTTTAATTAAAACTTTATTATGATTATTTAAAAGTATTGTAAGGAACTTCCTCTTTAAGACAGCAGACATGCGCAAATGTAAAGTTGCTTGTCTGGTACGAGTATCATTCGGTCAAGGGCAGTCTGCTTGTCTGAAGTTGTCTGAAACTTGCTTCAGCGTACGAGCATTAATGCATAGTTTAATGCCTTAAGAAATATGAGTGATCAACGAGCAGACTGACGGTTGTTGAATCGAAATGACAACCTGTGGCTATATTTATTCAAAAGCCTTCTATCAAATGGAATAACCATTGCAATAATAAGTTAGCTAAATGCGGTAGCTGTACCTATCAAGCTATAACTGTTAGCCGCCAGTTGATGCTGTAGTCTTGAAGTGGATTTGAAGTTGACGGATTGAAGAGACGAATGTTTCGGTGCTTTAATAAGTTAACTTTCAAGTTTCAAGTTATAACTTGTTCAAAAAGGACCATCTTGTTCGGAAACCCTACTATTGCGCTGCTTCGGTGTGGCATTGAGCAGTTAGGAGCACCACATCGGACAGGTACAGTAAAGCCGGTGTTATTTTGTGCCGTGTTACTAGGTTTTCGGCGATTCCAACATACCATGTCGTTGTGACAGTTGTCGGATATATAACTATGACATCAGGTGTTTTTAAAATATCTGATTGATCAAAAGACCTAGACAAACGCATTCCGGTGAATGATATCATCTGAATCAATTATGATTGTCATTTATCTTATTAAGGAAGGGCCTCTGTAACAGACAAGTGGCTTATACTCGCTAGAGAAGTTTGAAACTTTTAATAAAATGAATTTGCCAATGTAGGTGATCGTTATTTCTACATTTGAGGGCTACAACAACGAAACAAGTAGTTTCATAGGGTGAGTAATGTTGAATTGTTGTTAAAAACATACTAAATTTCAAAGTATTGTTATTTAGAGATTCTCCATATTTTCCAGATGTTGGACTGACACATGGACTGAGACATGCATTTGGCTATATGTTATGAGATTAATAAAACAATCAGAGACATACACACAGATTTACAAGGACTATGACTCTCTACAGAACATTGCCTGTACAGGAACATTTCCCAACTTTCCACGCATAATACACAGATGAAACTGCAATGTTTGTTATGCCTTTTTCCCTCAGATTAGACCCTCAAATGCTGACCTAAGACAATGTCTGGCACCCTGACAATGTCTGTGTATTTCGGGTGTGTATTGCACTGCAGGAGAAACTACATTTTATACTAACATTTAGTTTCTAAGTCTCTACTTTTAGTTGTAGATGAGTAAATATATGTGATGTTTTATTTCAAGTATTTTACAAAACATAGGAAATCTGTTTTTTACTTGGGAAAACACTGGTTAATGATTGTCCGTAGAAAATTATTAAGGTTAGTGGCAGCCCAGGACTAGCCCAAGTCTTGGGGGAAAGGTTGTTATTCTGCCTCTCCAGAAAAATACCAGACACCAAAAATCAATGAAAGAAAATTATCATAAGATTGATTTCAGTGTCACTTAATATTAGAGATTATACCTGCTGCTGAAAAAAATTATGCAGGCACTGGGTCTTTAAGCCCCGTGCCATATCTTGCATTTAGTTACCTATCCAATTCCGTTGCCTTAATGATAGCCTGTCAACAAGACACTTGTTAAAAAAATTATCCTCCACTGACTTTGGCAGAATACTGTGTGTCTGTTCTGTAATGAAACAACATTAACCCGACAGCTGAAATAGTAGAAGATTTGTACCTAAACAATAAGCTTTTTGAGAATAGGTGAATAACAAATATCACAAACTAAGAGAAATATAATTCAGACAAATCACACTGTAAGCCCCATAGTCTGCTGCCCAAATGGTTTCCATATTTTCATTTAGTATCCATAGGGATACCAAAGGCACTGTCAGTATTACGCATCCAGAATTCAAGCACACGCTAGCAGGATGCCACTGGGGCAGTCTCTGTGTAATATGTGTAGAATGACTGAATTGTGGAGCGACTGGATTTTTCAGCTGTTTGTTTGTGTACGGCATTGCTTTCATTTCAATTTCATAGTCTAGATATGGACACGTCGGTCCACTAGAAAAAGTGGTCAGAAAAACAATACCTTCAGAGACAAAGAGGTGCAAAATGATCTTTTTGGCATTCCGGTCATACAAATAGTAATCTATTTCTTAAGTTTGATATAATTTACACCAACCAAAATCCACCAACTCCCATTAATCTTTGCACGTGTTAGCTATAGCTTAGACCTTACTACACATCATCAGAGGACCGTGTTGTGCTCATCAAGACGTTATGACTCAATAAGCTTCTGATTATAGGCCGATGGAAATATGCAATGTTCATAACAAAACAAAAGTGATCAATTAGAAGCCTAATGACCAAATATTTGTTTGTGGAATTTTTGAAATGTGGATTGACATGTTTTTCAGTGGGTGTGGGGTGTTGCTATCGCAGACCTGGCCTTGTTACTATGGTTTCACAGCCGCAGGTGAATCCAGGATTCAAGTCAGAGACTACTGTCGACATCTAAAATCACTATCAACTGCTTGTCAACTACAATCTTTTTCAGTATTTTCACTAGCAGTCTATCAAAATCGATCTATAAATATCTGTGCCTGAATGCAAATAAACAGTTTTCTACCACTGGCATAAATAATGTTTTGAAAATATCTACTCACATGATCATCCTTCTGAAATCTATTTCTATCTTGACATTTCCCACATCATGGGTCAGTGTAGACCAGTGGAACACCCTAGACAAAATGATGGGTCTGTTGAGACCTCTGGACCACCCTGGACCATAATTTGTGTCAGTTTAGACTGCTGGATCTCCCTAGACCATAACGTTGGTCAGTTTTGATCGTTGCACCACCCTAGACCATAACATGGGTCAGTTTAGACCACTAGAGCACCCTAGATCATACAGTAACACATTTCAGTTTAGATCATTGCACCACCCTAGACCACACCATGGCTCGGTTTAGATCGCTGCACCACCTTAGACCACAACATGGGTCAGTTTAGCCCGCTAGATTACCCGAGACCATAACATGGGTCAGATTAGATTGCTGGACCACCCTAGGCCTCAACATCCTAGCCACTGTGCTTTAACTGTTTTTGCTTGTTTTCTGGGGTTTCAGGATAGGTATCTTTAAAAGCACTTAGTGACAATTGCTGTTTTGAAAAGGGTTGAACATGGTCAGCTTAGACCAATAAATCACCCTCGGCCACATCATCTTGTACTTTTTTCTATTTTCAATAAGGTATGAAATAGTTTGACAACCATGTGATAAGCTTTAAGTGTTTATATTCTCCACTAATGGAGACATTGATGCCTAATGGTATGGTAGAATCTGCACAATATGTTTACTTAGAACACCATTATTGCTTACAGATCCTGAAAGTTATTTTCTGAGCATTTATACAATGGCCTAATGTGTATGGAAGGTTTCATTCAAATCAAAATGCCAAATGATGAAGTGGTGCTGTCAAGTAATTGAATTCTAATGCATTCCTCCATAATAAAACATTTTTTTTTTATTTCAGTGATGTCACAATATGAGGTAAACCCTACCTCTCCTAACCCTTCTGTCTCATCCATCTCTCTGGTTGAGATCAAAGAAGACACTCGTCTAGTGCTGAAAGCATTTCTCCGCAACTCTTTGTCTGTCCCTCAGGCCGATCGGCCCGGAACAGTGGGGGGACTCTACAAAGATCCTAACAAATACAGGTACCCGATTAACTCTTACTTCCAAGTGCTTACATGTGCCCTGCTCCACCAAAATCGAATTTTGACTTTCATACACCACTGACAAGAGGTTTCACTTTAGCTTTCTCTTGATTCAATATTGATTTTGTAAATGCTGAAAAAAATAGTTACATCTGCTTAACCTGGGAGGTCCAGGCTGTTTTAGGCCGGATTTCACTACTTGCACATTTTGGGTCCTAGAATCATTTCTGTAACAGAAATCATCTATTGTGAGTGCTTATGGTGATCACAACCCCTTTGGCTAAAAAAAAAAAGTAAAACATTTTGGACACTATTTTGCACCCCCATTCCATAGAATGGTAAAAAAAGTTTTACGACACACATTTTTGCATTAGTGTATGCTAATTTATTTTTCAAATATGTATGAAGTTTTGTGAGAGAGTTATTTTCTGATATTTCCATGCCTTTATAGTGATATTACAGTGTTTTAGGCTGAAATAAATTGATAAAATAATGAATAGAAGGTCGAAAATATAGACACCCCAATAAAAGTCAGTTCCTTTACCTGGAAATAAACCCTTATAAAATAATTTAGAAAGACATTACATTCCTTCGGTTATACCGCAATACACCTAACGGCCACTAGAGGGAAGCACGAGATCTGTATTTTGCAGTTATATACATATTAAATTATTAATTATTCAAGCCTTACCATGTTTTTCCATGAAAACCAATAACATCCCCATACCATGTCGAAAGGATAATATTTGTACATAATTTTTTTATATACAAACGATGCTGTGGGATACCATTGTTCATAAATAGCATTGTACTTACTTCATATGTGGATGGTTCACGTCTCTGAGCTGTTGGAGCTGTCTGGCCATTACGCTTACGCATTGCATCCAGATACTGTTTCCATACAAATTATCATATTCTAAATACTTTTGCCCATTCAAATCTAGTCTAAAACGTTGATATATAATGTCCTTTTTCGGAATGAAAGCGATGCAGGAATGAACGCGAAGCAAGTCTCTGTTGATACTCCATTGTCTGCAGCTTGGGTAGCTGAGGAGCCACTTGGATCTGAGCTCGTGACATAGCCCATGTGATTCCCTGGGAGAACTTATCTGAATTGCTATTGGAAGCCAGGCATCAGGACAACAAACTTACGTCAATCGCTTAATTGGAATTAGCCGCTAACCGGTAAGGGAAATGTATATAAATTCAGAATCTATTAACAGAAATATACACTACGCAAAGGTTTCGCGAATCCGCGGATATGGATTGTGACTGGTTAATGCCATGTTATAACTACACTGTGTTTTTGAGAAAAAGTTTTGCGTAAGCTGAGCTGGCTTAGAAGAGCAAATGTCTCGTGCTAACTGAGTCAGTGAATGACTGACTGACTGAGTACCCCTTGTTAAATAGCTTAGTGGTTAGTGAAGGTGACCAGCAAACTAGTGACAGAGTCCAGTAGTACAATGGGTGGGTTTGGTTGGTGATGGGTCACACAGTTCAGTAGGGTTACTTGTAGATGGGAAGAAACTGTTCCTGAGCCTCCTTGTTCGAGAACCTCTACCGCCTGCCTGATGGGAGGAGGGCAAACAGTTTATGGCCTGGATGTGAAGGGTCCCTGATGATGCCACACGCCCTGCGCAGACACCGCTTGTGTTGGAGGTCCACGATGGCTGGTAGCTTGGTTCCCGGGATGCGCTGGGTGGTTTTGACCAGCCGTTGCAGAGCTTTTGTCGGACACGGAGCAACCACCAAACCACACTGTGGCACAGTTAATCAAAATGCTCTCTGTTGTTCAGTGGTAAAATCTGTAAAGGATTCTAGAAGAAGGGCGGCCTTCTTCAGCATCCTGAAGAAGTACAGGCGCCTTTTTGACCTGGGCTGAGGGGTTGAGGCACCAGGAGAAGTCCTCGGACACCCAGAACTTTGGAGCTGGACACTCGTTCCATCTCAGTGCCATCTATGAGGACTGGGGTGTGACTGCAGCCTTTATATTTCATGTAATCTACACTTAGCTCCTTTGCATTGAGGGCCAGATTATTGTCAGCGCACCCGGCACAAGACCTGTTTGAACGATAGGCAAACTGGTAGGGGGGAGGCAGGACAAAAGGTGGGCCAGAATTTGACTTTCGAAGCTCTTCATAATCGTGGGTGAGAGAGGTCGAACGTAATTCAGGCTAGGTGCAGATGACTGCTTTCGGCACTGGCACAATTGCTGTGGTCTTGAAGTATGTGAAGACAACTGCCTGGGCTAGTGACAGGTTGAAAATGCCGGTGAAGACCTCGGCCAGCTCCCTAGCACATGCTATAGGCATACGCTGGGGATGCCATAAGATGTCTGATTATGTGTAAAGACACAGCATTAAAGGGTGTAGTGTGTAAGGTAGCCGCCAACGTGTTACCGACGCGTTTATACAGTCAAGGCTGAAAGAAATACCATTGCAGGAAATACATTTTTTGACTTTTTAGAGGAGTTTCCCTTTTAGGCGAGATTTTATTTCTAAAATAAGGCAATCATTCATGGCAATCTGAAATTGGTGGCTTTTTAGGCTCTGTGTGAAAGGGCACAAACACACTTTTTCAGTTCCTTTTCTTACACAGGCATTCAGAACGTACAACTCTAGAATCAGGGCAGATTCTGACAGGGAAGCCAGCTCATTTTATAAGTTAAGCCTTTAAAACTACTTTTATTGCAAATTTTACTATCAAACTAAGGGAAATCTAGTCTAAAAATGTAAAATTTATGGTATATGTACAGTTTCACATTGTCGAAGGATTGAAACAGTATGACTCTTAGATTTTTTGGAAACCTATTTCTGGAAAATCTCGGCAGGTTAGTGTTTGACTGAGACTGCAGCTGTTAGAATGACGTAAGACCCTGAAGCCTCAACCCAGCAAGAAAACTGACATACCGCCTGTGACTATCAAGCATTCAGAAGAATTTTCTAAACCTGTCTCAAGACTACAACCAACCGAAGATTGAACCCCGACAGTTGGATTCCACAAGCATACACGACAAGAAGCAACGATTGGCTTGACTGGTTTGGTGACCAGGTAGGACCTCTTTACCTGTCATACCTTTCAAATGCTGACAAGAGTTCTCACAAAATGGAAAAACGGCTTACACCACAAGTTTCAAAGATCATCAAAATAACATTGGGTATGATTCTGGAAAACGTTGTTGTGGCTATTCTCCACAAAGCATGCATCGGATGGACCACCCGAGCCAGAGAACACATTCTTGTCTCGATCCGCCTGAATTTTTTTTTAGACCCATTATGATGGCATTGTGAAGACAGTTTTAACACCACGACTGAAACGTGTTGGTCAAGGCTTTGAATGCATCGAGGCTTCATGCACCTCTGACCGTTGTTCACGTGGCCACTGAGAACGTTCTGCCTGAGCTCATGTTGGAGCCAAATATCACGCAGAGACTGAGTGAGAACAGGGATGAATACATGGATACATTTAATGAGGAAGCTGTATGTGACGCTGTAGCGTCTTAGTTTGACAAAAGCAATGAGTCTGTTTTCTAAGGATGGGTAACTTCAGTTCTCGTTTTTACATGTATCTAAACAAATCCTATGTGTGTTTAGCGATTTAACAGTTGATGCACAAAGCTATTAAGAGTGTTATTTATGTTTGTAGAACTTTTAATAACTGAGACCTTAATAACCGAGACCATGTCTGTATAAAACGTTTTAATAATCTGACAAGCATATGGAAACGGTCAGGAACACATCTGATGATTGGCCGCAATTGTGTTCAAACAATGTTGAATCAAATGATCTAAACATCTTCATGTACACTCACCTAAAGGATTATTAGGAACACCATACTAATACTGAGTTTGACCCCCTTTCGCCTTCAGAACTGCCTTAATTCTATGTGGCATTGATTCAACAAGGTGCTGAAAGCATTCTTTACAAATGTTGGCCCATATTGATAGGATAGCATCTTGTAGTTGATGGAGATTTGTGGGATGCACATCCAGGGCACGAAGCTCCCGTTCCACCACATCCCAAAGATGCTCTATTGGGTTGAGGTCTGGAGACTGTGGGGGCCATTTTAGTACAGTGAACCCATTGTCATGTTCAAGAAACCAATTTGAAATTATTCGAGCTTTGTGACATGGTGCATTATCCTGCTGGAAGTAGCCATCAGAGGATGGGTACATGGTGGCCATAAAGGGATGGACATGGTCAGAAACAATGCTCAGGTAGGCCGTGGCATTTAAACTATGTCCAGTTGGCACTAAGGGGCCTAAAGTGTGCCAAGAAAACATCCCCCACACCATTACACCACCACCACCACCAGCCTGCACAGTGGTAACAAGGCATGATGGATCCATGTTCTCATTCTGTTTACGCCAAATTCTGACTCTACCATCTGAATGTCTCAACAGAAATCGAGACTCATCAGACCAGGCAAAAGTTTTCCAGTCTTCAACTGTAAAATTTTGGTGAGCTCTTGCAAATTGTAGCCTCTTTTTCCTATTTGTAGTGGAGATGAGTAATACCCGGTGGGGTCTTCTGCTGTTGTAGCCCATCCGCCTCAAGGTTGTGCGTGTTGTTGATTCACAAATGCTTTGCTGCATACCTCGGTTGTAACGAGTGGTTATTTCAGTCAAAGTTGCTCGTCTATCAGCTTGAATCAGTCGGCCCATTCTCCTCTGACCTCTAGCATCGACAAGGCATTTTCGCCCACAGGACTGCCGCATACTGGATGTTTTTCCCTTTTCACACCATTCTTTGTAAACCATAGAAATGGTTGTGCGTGAAAATCCCAGAAACTGAGCAGATTGTGAAATACTCAGACCAGCCCGGCTGCCACCAACAACCATGCCACGCTCAAAATTGCTCAAATCACCTTTCTTTCCCATTCTGGCATTCAGTTTGGTCTTCAGGAGATTGTGTTGACCAGGAACACACCCTTAAATGCATTGAAGCAACTGCCATGTCATTGGTTGATTATATAATTGCATTAATGAGAAATTGAACAGGTGTTCCTAATAATCCTTTTGGTGAGTGTATAAACTTCTAACATTTTAAAATGTTGATAAATAAGACATTACAATTGGGCACCTGTTATGTTGGTTTGCATTTTTACTGTGCGGTAAAATTGTTGAGTAGTGATGCTGTGGATGTAGAAAGTATCTCTAAAATGTTTATAGATTTTCTAATCAGCAGAAACCTGAATGTTTGTGTAACTTTTCGGAATATCTTGGATGACGTGTAATTTTGCTAACTCAAATAAAACAATGTTAAACATGTATTACTTCTCATAATTGCCCAAATGCTCTACCATGTCTGAACAGGTTTTGAAAAGTATTTACCACAATCCCGCAAACCCTGGTGCTTATGTGGATAGAGAAGGATTGAAAAAAAGCGCACTTTGAGAAAACCGGTGAGATCCTCAAAAATGGGAAGGCAGATGACTGGCTACTCGCCCAGTATACATATATGCTACACAGGCCTGTAGCTATTCATTTGAAAAGAAATAGAGTTATTGTTCATAATATAAATTCACAACTTCAGCTGGATTTGGTTGACAAGACTGCTTATTGTGTGGAAAATGTAATGTTATCGTTTATGTCAACATGCATTGATGTATTAAGCAACTATGCATGGATACGTGTGCTATTGAGGTAAAGTGAGCTTTTGAAGATATTAAAAGAAAGAAGAACACCACAAAAAGTCCAAATGGACAAGGGGAAGGAGTTTTTTAATGCACATTTTGTAGTGAAGAAGTATAGCATAAAACATTTTGCTACAGTCAATGGTTACAACCATAGCTACCTTCGATCTATTAAGATGAAGCCTGCTGACATTTGTGAAGAAAATGTTTGTCTAGTTCTCACGAACCTGTATGGTACAACCATAATGAGAAATGGTAATCCAAGTTACAAGTTCCTGGTTGGGGATACTGTGAGACACAATATTGAGAGGAGCGTTTACAAAGGGCTATGAAAAAGGGTACACAGATTGATATTTTACAATAACAGAATGTATTCCCCGGGAACCTTCTATATATAGAATAAAAGCTTACGATGGTGATGTGATAGTTGGGACCTTTTATGAACAGGAATTACTGAAAATAATCGTGGCGAAGGATGAAACTTTTAAAGTGGAAGCAGTTCTGGATGAGAAAGTACAGAAAGGGAAGGAAATTAGTCTTGTGAAATGTTGGCCTTAGAGACTCAGCACCCGGATGCCGACGGAACAAGTTCTTGACCTAGAAATTGTATAAAACTCCATGATCTATTTGATCACATCATTTGCATTGACTGCGATCAGCATTAATGATTGTGGTTTCTACATAAACTGCCCAATAACTCGTCGAGACATGTCTAACCAAACAATTTGAGTTTGAGCTATACCACAAAATTTGCCAAATGTATAGATTTGAAAGGTGATTGGGAAGTATCTTTGATAGAATTCCAAAACCGCATATGTGGAAGACTTTTACATGGGTTGAAAACTACATGATTCAAAACACGACATGACTTGAAAGTATGAACTCAACACCGGTTATTACAACGGCATGGGAAAACTAGTGGCAGAGTTCAACATTTATATAAATCCACATGGTGTATGGGCAGGGTATGATGAATTTATAAATGGAATGTTTCAAAACGGCGAGCCCCATTTTTGTTTGAAATTTAGTGCAAAACTGGAACAGGCTTAAAACCAGGCGATCGGTGGTACGCCCAATGGTATGGTCCATTCCCCAAAGATATTCTGTCAGGGTTTAACACCCTATACATCTCCAAAGATCAAAAGAAGAGTATGAGACAAACTCAGAATTTTAGCTTTAATTTCCTGGTATTCCCATCTACATGTGGTAAGCAACTTAGAACATATCACCGTTTGTATTAGACCACAGCATTTTTAGGTGAGCAAAAGTAATGGAACTTTTAATATTTGGTGGCATTGCAATAACTGCTTCAAGTCAACGACCCATCGACATCACCAAACTGTTGCATTCTTCGTTTGTGATGCAATTCCAGGATTTTACCGCAGCTTCTTTCAGTTCTTATTTGTTTCGGGGTGTTTCTCCCTTCAGTCTCCTCTTAAAAAGGTGAAATGCATGCTCATTTGGGTTAAGGTCAGGTGATTGACTTGGCCAGTCTAAAACCTTCAATAAGTCCTTTGTTTTGTTGGCGATGTACTTTGGGTCATTGTCTTGCTGCATGATAAACTTCCTCACAATTAGTTTCAATGCATATCTTCATTATTATGCTGCTACCATCATCAGTTACATCATCAATAAATATTAATGAGTCTGTTCCAGCAGCAGCCATGCACGCCCAAGCCATAACCATGCAATCCCAGATGAACTTGTATGCTTTGGGTCATAAGCAAGTCCTTTCTTTCTCCCCACTTTGGCCTTTCCATCACTTTTGTAGAGATTAATCTTGGTCTCATCAGTCCATTAGATTGCGTTCCAGAACTTTTGCAGCTCATCTCTGTACTTTGCAAATTTCAGTCTGGCCTTCCAATTATTACTGCTGGTTTGCAGTGGTTTGCATCTTGTGGTGTGGCCTCTATATTTCTGCTCTTCTTTGAACAGTGGATTGTGATACATTCAGATTTTTTGGGGGGTTTTCTCACAATATTTCTGTCATCAACTACTGTTGTTCTCCTTGGCCGACCTGTTTGACGTCTGTTGCTCAGTACACCAGTAGTTTCTTTCTTTTCAAGGACATTCCAAATTGTTGTGTTTGCTATGCCCTATGTTTGTCCAATGGTTCTGGTCGATTTGCCTTATTTTCTCAGCAAGCAAGCAATTTTATTTATATAGCACAATTCATACATAGAAGCAATTCAATGTGCTTTTCAGTGAAAATAGAAATAATGCAATCGAATCAAAACAATCAGATCCATCATCAGCAGATTGTTACATTTACACAGAGGTTATTCCTCTGATAGCACCAGAACTTGCATTACAATTGGTAAAAGATAGCAAGATATACATTTAATAACAAAATAAATCAAGAAGAGAAATGTAAAATACAGCATAATAATAAAACATAGAATAAGAATATAGAAATAGAATATAAAAACATAGGAAGCTAAAAAAACTATAAGACAGTGGTGTTATGAAAACATAGGAAGCTATAAGGCTCACAGTGTGGTTA